>JAOEHI010000008.1:1931958-2005002 GCA_025447815.1 Percopsis transmontana | reverse complement strand
TTATTTTCCCAGAGGGAACGGGCACCCAAAGATCCTGCCTGATAACCTTCAAGCCAGGTTGGCAGAGCTCCTATTTCTTTTCTACTGCCAAACTTTTTTTTTTTTTTTTTTTTTTTTTTTTTTTATGGGTATGGAGGTTTTTAGAACATTTGGATGTTTCTTACCTTTTTAATAAAAGTCCATGAACTGACTCCCACTCAACGGTAGTTCTTGATTTACATGTGAGCAACGTTTTTAAGTTGCTCTGCATTTGTTTCCCAAGTGATTCAGAAAACATACTTGTTTTTAGTTATATATTTATTTTTATATTAGGATTGATTTCAACTGGGTGGTGAAACTGGGTGGTCCCGGACGGGACCATCATGTAAACAAAACACTTTAATGTTCTGTTTATTAATGTTTTTGCTGGTGTTGGAAGCGAATGAAATGGAAAGTTACAAAAAATATTGTCCCGGTGCGGTACAGGCACTACCATTTGGTGTCGGTATATTGATTTATATTGAGATAAGGAACATATACAGTCAGATGTTCTACAAGACTTCCATATCCCTTTTTTACATTTTTTTTAAAATGCACTTGTTGTGTGACCATACCTTTTTTTAAGATGACCCTTCAGTCCAAATGAATTACTCATTGAAGCCTAAACCTAAAAACAGCCTGCGTACTTCAGTACTTCACTACCATCAAAAGTCAATAATCCTGTTTTTCCGCTATAGGGGCATTCATTCCAGCTGTACCAGTTCAACCTGTGGTGATTCGCTACCCAAATAAAATGGTAAGAAGATATGTTGAATATATGATCCCTGGCAGAGCTGGACTCTAGCACCAGTGTAGTTTGTAGCTCAATGCAAGCCCACGTTGGAAATGACTCTAGTTGGTAGGTAGAAGGCAAAACAAAATAATGTAATTTATTGTATCTTCAAGAGCGAATCAAGAGAGGTCAACCTTGCACCAATAGAGTACTTTAAAAATGTTTTCTGTCCCTCTTAATGACAGATAACTGGTAAAATTGAGAGTGACAATTTTTGTGTCTTCCTCAACTCTTGTCCACCAAGGGCTGTCGGGACTGGCAATGTGAAGGCCAATAGTGTCTCCCACACACTTGCAGCTGATTTACACAGGTCTAAATGAAAATGTTTTCATTTGCAGTGTTGTAAGGTGCTTCAACTGCAGACATATATCTAATGTTCTCACTATACATTAAGAAATGTGCACACACAGCAGTTAGCTTTTTAAAGCTTTCAATAAAAGTGTTTCCGTCCTTGCCCTGGGTGGGTGGGCTTATTCACTAGCGCACATCCCAAATTTATTCTGGAAAGTGTAAGTATTGCTCTCACTGGAATCTGGCATGAATGTCTGTCATTCCATTTGACTGAGTACCACAGTTGTCACAAAGTGCGGGAAGGGGAAAAGGCCGTATTAGTTAGTTCGCTGTAAACATTAATGGAATGTTTCTATGGTGAAATACCATGAGCTATTGTATGTTGATATTTTGTACATCTGTGTTAACATTCAGCCCAATTACAAAACAAACTGTAAAGTGAATTGTCTTCCGTTATATTTACATCTTCCCTTCCTCTGTTCAAGGACACAATCACGTGGACATGGCAGGGGCCTGGAGCGTAAGTACTGGAGCGCCTTAGCATCTGATGCTAACACAGACACAATTAGTTTAAGCGTTGTCACAGAGCAGAGCACAACTTGAGCCTTAGTATTACAAATAGAGTTGTTTAGCGTAATTTAGTGATAATGAGCATTCCAGTGTACTAAAAATAAATAAGACATGGCTGGGGAAGTACACGTGATGCGAGTTGTCCCACTTTATGGCAGCTCTCTTTACTGCTGTTGGCTGCCATCCCAGTCGAGCACAGCAGAACTGTATCCTGCTGGATTGCATACATCATTAACACAGATGCACACACGCAGTACTGTATGTGTTTGACTGTTGTAACTACGAGACAAATGCACCTATATGTGCAGGAACATGCAGCACATGTTTATCATAGTTTCCCACAGGAAAAAAAAGTTTAGTGAAGGGACAAGCTCTTCCGAGGTTTATTAGTCAGAGGAAATGTGTTGGTTTTTATCATCATTACATAACATTTGGGTGAAGCATTTTTTTATTGTCATTTTCACAAGATATATTTGGTACTGCAAGCGCAAGCAGGACAGGTAGTTTTAGGCTAAATGTGGATTCAAATGAAGTATAAAAAAATGAACAAATAACTTCTTAAAAATGTGTAGGATCAAATATTTAGACTGTTAAAGTGAGGCTGATGCTCGCAAAATGAACTCAAATGAAAACAAGTACTGTAGTTAGAAACCGGTTAATCGCAACATTACAACGGTCATGATTTCATTGTTGTAAAGTTGAGCTTGCTTGTGGAGGCACGCGGGCATTCAGCCGGGGCACATCGCCTCCGTGGGAAACCCAGGGATCTGCTTTTCCTGCATACTACATCAGCATTACACACAAGCAGGCTTGACGTGATTCACACATGCAGTTGACTTCCCAATAATCTTATAGTGAGATGACCGCCCTTTCATTTTTTAATTTGAATACTCTAGAAATGATATAATACCACTTGTATCAAGTATATTGTTGCTATCTCATGAAACGTTTCAATATGTTTTGAAAACGTTGAAGATAGGGAGGTGGCTAAAGAGATTGCCATGCTAACCTGACATGAATCAATGTAAACAAACTGCAAATTGGTTCTGAATGTATATCCTTTTGCTACAGTGTATAATACCACATGTTTTTTCCTTCAGTTTTGAAATCTTGTGGCTAACTCTCTGCCAACTTCACAATGAATTTGAAATGGAGGTGAGTATGAAAGTGACATTTCCTACCCTCATGCATTGTCAATTTAATTTAACTAAAATATAATAGGCTTAGAACAAATGTATAAAAATCAATCAAATATATATATATATATATATATTCATATATATTCAGGCCAAAGATAAAGAGGTTAATTAAAAACTGCAGTGTTCCACTGTTTGGAGCCTTTGCAACCTACTGATGACATATCTCTTTGCAACCTGCTCTTGCTAGTGTCTCAGTATACGATATAACCTCAAATAGATAATACAATACACCCAGTATAATGTCATGCTCATGCACTTATTGTCATCCATTCATAGATAGTTTTCCATAGCTCTTGGAAGTGTGTTTTTTTTTATTTATTTATTCTATATGTGTAATTGGTCTTATAGCTGTTTAACATAATCCTCATGGTGTGTTTTAGTATTCTTTATTATCCCCCCGGGGGCAATTCATTTACATCATATAGTACATGTAACCAGTAACAATATGCCCCATTACATGGTCTATACTTTCTCTGCAGTATCTTCCCATCTACACCCCTTCAGAGGAGGAGAAGAAGAACCCTGCTCTGTTTGCCAACAATGTCAGACGGATCATGGCAAAGTAAGACATTTAACTGTTAGGTATGTGAACATGGGCTATTATCTTGCATAGCTCAAGTAGAAGCATTTCTTTCAGCCTCTACAAATAATATCATCAAAAACATGGCAGGTCCTAAATAACCAAACTCTAAACTAGAATTGCTTGACTGTCAGCGGACTGTTATCATGCATATCATTCTGAATACCTCTACGCTAAAGGCAGCTGGCCCAGTTGCTGCTCAGCAGCAGTTTCGTATGCGAAGGGAGGGGACCACAGGTTCTTCTTAAAATTCATCACACAAAGCATAGCAACACGAGATTAAAACCACCTTCTGTACACCTACCTATGATCAGTTTATTAATACGCCATACACCAGAGTCTAGGTTTACCGGCTTCAAGGGCGGCAGTGGCGCAGGGGGTACAGCAGGTCGTCTGGCGATTTGAAAAGCTGCTGGTTCAAACCCCGCTTCTTCTGGTGTGTCAAGACACTTAAGCCGGAAGTATATGCGGGCATGTCTTTGCCGTATACTGATACGGACGTCCGTATTGTTGTCTCCAAATTGTTGGATATGCTGCCGGTACACCTTAGACACCACCGTACAGATATCGATGTCACTATGGCAAGCTGTTAAAACATTTAATAGCTAGACTGGCAGATATCAATTCTTCCTAGTCAAGAAGAACATTTTAGATATCTACAATGACATTCTTCCTATGAGAAATGACAATCAATCTCTGGGTCGTAATTGACGCTAGCTATGGTTAGCCTATCACGCTAGCGGAATAACCATTCGACTGTGGCTGTATGTGGTGTTGCCATATGTGTCCAGAAAGAGCACTTTCAGACGTAAATAAGGTTCAGCATGTTAAACACACCTTTTATTCATTTTATTGCATGATGTTTGACAGACCACTTGGCTTCTGCATGCGATAATGATTACTTATTATACTCACTGTTTTCTTCTTTCTTCTCTCTATTTGGGAAATGCATGACTCTGGTCTTTCTCATCCCCTGCCTGATATGTCAAACGCAGCTAGCGGCTTGCTATTGACACCTCTGAACATGAATGAGTAGTGAGATTACTCATTATTACTCATTATTTCTCATTATGAATTTCTTCTGCGTCCCGTTGCCCATGGTGATGTTCATCTGTAAGGTCACATCAGCTGAATATAGTGCTTTTTTTAAATAATGCTGGAAATGGTTCTTTTGATTTTCTATTTCAGGCCTTTGGAAGGCGTTTTTTTTTTTTTCCAACTGAAGCTTAGAATGAAGTGTTTTTTTGTTTTGTTTTTCCTTCTTCTCCTTCTCCTTCTTCTGCTTCTCACATAATGTGGCTGAAAGTGTACATTACAGGGCTTAAAGTTCTCCGGCACTGTGATGGAATTCCAGCACGTGACAGTTTTAGATTCTAAGTTTCGTTTTGCGCGCAGGAGGCAACATCAGCTGAAAAAGAGAAGTGTTAATTTATTTGTAGGCTACAGTTCGACTCGTAGGTTACGTAGCTGTAAGCCAAGCGCTGAGATAATGGCAAAATGTGTAATGTGTTACAGTGTCCTGTTGTTACAGTTTGATGTGGGCTTCATCACTGATATAGTCCCACATGCAAACTCTTGAATTGTTAAACTGTAAAGTAATAAAACATGTTAACATGCCAGCATAGTATTTGTTATTGTTTATTTGTATCAGTAGTGGTTATAAACATGTTTATTTTCAATTAGCCTAATTTCTTTATTTTGTGAACCCCCTTCCCTCCATTCTTTCTCGTAACCCCCGAACACACTTCAGACACAGACATTTTCCTGGCTTTAAGGCCTGATATTAGTGTGAACTTAGAATCTTCGCACTCTGGGCAGACTGATGTAATTTGTCTTGCCTGTTCTGTGTTCAGAGCACTGGGAGTGCCCATCACAGACTATTCATTTGAAGACTGCCAGCTGGCAATGGCAGAAGGCCAGCTCAAACTGCCAGTCGACACCTGTCTTCTGGAGTTCGCCAAACTCGTCAGGAGGCTAGGGTAAGTTTAATTCACACCTCCACTAAGTAAAGCATCCACACTAATACAGATGGGTTAACATTACCGAATCACCATATTCACACAGAAATAGGGGATTCATGTTAACATTGAAAAACAGTGACGTGACAACTCTGTATTCTCTTTCTATGTTTTACACCAATGAAAAAGTGTTGGAAAATGTGCAGATGTTAAGCTTTTATTGTTAGAATTGGTCTCATTGTAATAAGTCAGTTAGTTAATCTGTTTTGTGATGCTGTTGGAAAGGTTAGCATTGGAGACATGGGTAAGTGTTATTACTTGCTATTTGGCTAATTTGCAGCAAACAAGCTGCAAATGTTAATACTGTGCACTAGAAGCTCATGGTGGAGGTTAGACCTACACATTTCTTTTTCTGTCTAAAATTCCTAGTGTTTCAAATCATTATACTTAGCATATCGCTCAAGTCTGGTTCGTCGTCGTTTTGTCTTTCCCCATTATGCCAGTCTGAAACCACAGGAGACAGAGAAGGTTCTGCAGGAGTATGGCAACAGAGCTCGGAAGCTGGAGGGAGAGAAACTGAGCTTGGAAGACTTTGCTCACTACTTGGACCTGCCCGTGTCCGACATGCTGCGAGACATGTTCGCTCTGTTTGATGAGGTACACCCGGCCTCTATACTGACTTTATTTTGTTCTTGGACAAAATTAGCTACATGGAAGTCCTAGTGCAACCTAACCTAACCTGACCCAATCCCTTACCGAAAATACAACACTTGGCTCAGTGTCACTGGCATGGGAACAGAGACCTATGCGGCCATCAGCACAGGCATAGGGCATGAGTCGAGCACTGTAATAAAAACAAATACTCCACCCCCACTTCTCATCTTTCTTAACACAATTCCCCATATTTTGCAGCATGAAGATAACTCCATGGATATCAGAGAATATGTGATCGCCTTATCTGTCGTATGCAGACCTGCCAAAACTCTGGAAACAATACAATTGGCCTTTAAGGTATGTTCTGTTCCTGATGTCACGGTTTTCCTGCCAGCGGGTGGGAGGGTGTTTCCACGCTCGCTCAAGGCCTTCATGACATTTCCTACATTGAAATGTCATACAGACAGATTGTTTAACAGTGCAGCAGATTGATTACACTATGAAGATCAATTAGCTGTTCCTTTTAAGGGCACTCCCTCGTACATATTCAACTGTACCCTTTTATTATTATGCCCTTTTATTATTATGTACCCTTTTATTATTATTAGGAAAAACAAGTAAATTGACCTTGACTTTTTCCCTTAACATCTGCTGAGTTCCCTGTAAATTTTCTGAATATACAGAAGGCATAAAGATGTATGTAAAAGGATCATCATCTGGTCAACTATAAGTAATAAAACTGACAAAGGCATGTTTCCCAATCAGATGTTTGAGGCGGAGGAGGATGGTGCCATAACAGAGACGGAGCTAGCGACTATCCTGAAGACAGCTTTGGGAGTGGCTGAGCTCGATGTGTCGAGGCTGTTTACTGCCATCGACAAGGAGGACACAGGGAAGATCACATTTGGTAAGAAAATAATATTTGTTTTGAAACTTCTAACCCTTTTTATTTTTTTTTATTTTATTTTTTTTATATATAACCTTCTTTTTGTGAGAATGCAAGATTTCACCACCCAGAAAGCATTGTGAAAACCTTCTCTGATTGAATTGAGTATTTAGCACAATATTGTGTGGTTGTGATCATATCAGCCTAGAATATTGTTAGCGGCTGTTAGCATTACGCAATACTGATTCAGGGAATAAAGTAACGGTTAGTTATTGTAATAACACTGATTAGCACTCCCCATAGCTTCCCTCTCATTTACGCATTCTAGATATTTCAAAGTTGAAACTAATGCTGTCGACTGTTTTAACTTTTATTTTTAACCAAGAGGAGATTGCATAATTTTGGCTTTTGGCAAACAAGTTCTTTCACTGAATGTTCAATCATAAGTAGGGGTGAAACAATTATTTTTTCGACTCCGAGCTGGAAGTTTCTGGATTCAATCCCCGTCATGGGCCCACCTGTAAGCATCCTTTAGCAAGATGCTTAACTCCTACCTGCTTCTTAATATATGTGTAAATGCACTTGCTGTATACAGTAAGTCTCTCTGGATAAAGTTGTCTGCCAAATTACCAAATTGTAAATGTATATATTTCAATACATGCCATAACAATATTAATACTATATCACTAGAGAAGATGAGATGATCTCCCACCCATACAAGTACAATTCCTTTCAGTTTCTTGGACAGGATGTGTTTTTGCCTATAGCTTGTTAAGCTATATCTCAGCTATATCATCCACAATAAAGCAGGCCCTGTTGCTCTAAAGTGCTCCCTCTCTTGCTATGTAATCCTGTCTAAATTTTTCCTGTGTCTCTGGCGCCCTCTTGTGTTGCTTCCGCAGACAAGTTCAGGAGCTTTGTAGAGCATTACCCAGACTTTGCTGAGGACTATCTGCACACAGACAATGCTGGCCGCCACAGCTGCCCCAACCAAACCAAGTCAAGCTTCTTCTCCCCAGCCAATCTACGTACTGCCGCCACCAAAAACGGAATCTGCCCCGATTTTAGCCTCAATGGCCAAGATGACACAATAGATGGACTTTTCAAAAAGTATAAGTGAAAATGGAGAGAAATGAATACCTCTCCTGGAGAGAGAGCCAGAGGTAATGTCTTGAGGCTGATTGCTAGTTAGTGGGTCTAAGTGAGTTACAGTAGAGTATTATTTTTAATCGATAAAAATGAAGTTTACCCCTTTTTTTTTATAATTATTGTGACGTAACATTTTATGAGGTTATTTTTAGCCGGGTAATAGTTATTTTGCGTTCAATATTTTTGTTGTTCTTAGTAAAGAACTTTACTGCCAAATACTGGCAGTTTTAGATACAATGCTTAAATACTTGAAGGGCGAGCACTTGTTCAAATTCCTGGGGTTGTTTTTTTTTGTCCTAACAAGGTACAGTTTTTTTTCATGATAATGGTAGCTGCCTTTTTAAACTGAAAGTTTATCTAAAATGCATAGGCTCACACTTGGAGCAGTATCGAGGGCTTCTAATGTTGAAAGGCCTTAGAGCGCCAGTGACAGTTGTTTGGCTAATGAAGCTAAATGCTCCAAGTTGTCAGACTTGAGGTGCACTCTGGTCTATGTAAAGAGACTGTTGTAATTAGTACGACCTGGTCATGTGTATATACATATATATCTGCCCTATATTATATATTTAATTTAGCTCAGGGTTCAGTAACTAAAACAAGAAAGTCTTGTATGATGTCTGCATTTTTGACCACTATTGAATACATGCATGTTGTCTTTCTTTAATTCAACTTCATTCTTTCCAGTAAGGAAATGCAGAGCCGTTATTCTGGACCAACACACTGAATGAGCCTGTTTATTTTAGAACTGTTTTTTTATTTTTTTTATTATTATTATTATTATGGTAAGCTGGGTTTAAACTGTGGGGACATTTTGGCATCATTAAAAGCAGTGGATTTCAATATGGTAATTCGTATAGGTCATGGGTTCTCTGAACTGCTCATTCTGGCCCAGTCCATGTTCGTTTCTCAGGTTCCTTTTCTAAATCCATTGTTCAATTCCTAATATTCTTTTAAGTTTTTATACAGAGAAGGCATGAGAAGAGGTTTAAAGGAAATGATAATCCACTTCATTTTTAGTAACAGAAATCGTTTTTCATGCATCCTGTGTTTCTTCATTTTCGTGCGTGCAAGAATCCATAAACGTCTTGTACTAACCAGCGCATGTTTTAGGGGAACCTTTTTACACCAGCACCTCTTGCACCCCTCTTTAATTATTTTATTCAGGCCCCATTCTGACGTGACTTTACCTATCTCTGTTAATGTTTGGTTTGAAACATCAACACAATCACACAGGGTTGATTTTGGTTTCATACTCTGACAAGCAGCATGCTACAGCTCTCCACAACCTATACATGTATTTTGGAGCAGCAAATAATATATCTTCATTTGTTGTTTGTAAACGGTGATGCTAAGTGGAGTTCTCTTTGAAGAATTGGCGCAATCTAAACATTGCTTTCCCTTCAGCAAGTCCTGTGTTTGATAATATATGCATAAAATGTATATAAATATAAAAATCTGGGGGCAGGAAATGCTAGATTTTAGGGTGGTTGGCTCCCAACTGAAAGGTTGTGGGTTCGGTCCCCAACATTACTGGACCTTATTGTAAACATCCTTGAGCAGGATGCCTAACCCCGACCTGCTCTTTAATACTATCTGTACTCATTGTAAGTTGCTTTGGATGAAAGCATCTGCTAAATAACCTAATTGTACTAATTGTAATTTGGATCGAGGCTTTTAGGTCAGACAAATGTTGAATTGAATTTATGTTGATGGTCTTATATCCTGCTTACTTTAAATCCAGGCAGAAAAGAGACTTTTTACATGACAAAGAGAAAAATTATTTATACTTTTAATCAATCCATTTTCTTACATTTCTTGATGGTCACAATAGAGCTACACACGACTCTTGGCATTTATATTTCATAGTTTGTCACACTTTCTCACATTTAAAAACTTTTTTTATTTAATCTTTTAAATTTTTTGTTGTTCGAGTGACCTTCAAAATGACACAAAATTACCACGTTTTACATGCACGCAATATTCTGGTTATTACCCTTATCCAAATAATCTAAATACTCTGCCTATGCATGCTTCTAAAACCGGAATATTATTAACATATCCCACACGCCTTATTCGGAATACGGCCGCTTTAGAAATTTGACATAATATCCTGTCCTGTTACAATACCTATACTACCAAATTTTGGATACTGCCATATTTGGAATGAAATTGGAATATGAGAGTTCATGTAAATGTAGCCAATGATGCTCAATTAAAAAATTGACGCGCAAGTCAGTTTTCTGCTAAATATTATACATTCCAGAGGAAGAAAAATAAATTAAATAGGAACATATTATTTTACAAAACAATGTGTTCTGATTGCTTTTATGAAATGGAAAGTCATGCCATTCCTGTACTGATGGAATGGAACTTGATCTGTTACATTATAATCGGATTTTGCTTTCCTTTTGCGCACATTCATGGTTTTGTTCAGTTGAATTGTAAATGTCGTCATATTCAAAACTAAGGTTTTCAGGTTTGTATGTTGACAGATGATCATATTCATGAGCATTCCACATTCCAAACAGCATATCTTTGTCATATTCTTTGAGGTAAAAACATTTATCGTCATTGTTGTTTTTATTGAAGCAATAATGACCTCTCGTTAGCCTTCTCAAGATTTACCCTTTCTGATATGTATCTTGAATATTCCTTATGCTGGGCATTCTGTGAATTTTTGATATACGTACATGAATGATTTCTTTTGTTTCACTGCCGTAACAAAAGATCTGTGATCTCTACTTCTCTGCGGATTGTATTGATGGCTTACATTTATAATTTTTTTGCCCTGTATAATACTGCAATTGTTTTTTGATGTCTCTCAAATATAAGAGAAAGTTTTACTGTCTATATATTATTAGTGCTCCGTTGACTGCTTAGATACAAAATGCAGATTTTGTTTGGAAACCGATAGCCTTGAATCTACATATAATTTTTATTATTAAAAAGAGAATGTATAGACAATCTTGTTTCAATCAGCCTCTTAAAAGCGCTGATGTACATTTGATATTATCCATCAAAATTATTTTTGACAAACTTTGTTTCTTGATGAAAACTACTTTTCCATGCATTGATCTCTTTTGTATTGCTGAAGCGTGCTTGTAGAACTTGGTTGAAGGTTGTTAGTACGTGTCAGGTCTTGAAGTGATGTCACCACCACATATGATGGGCCTATCGCACACTCTCGAAGACTAAGACTGTATGCATTATAAAACGGTTGTCAAAATGTATTACACCTTGTCCCCTAATGCATAATGTACATCTTTGTGCTTGCACTTTAGATTTATTTTTTTGTTCTTTATATATTTTGTTTTGATGAATATGACTAAATGCTGTCAAGTTTGTAGGTTACATTATTGTAGCTGAAATGTACTATCATGAATAGTTTTTACATTCATACATTTGTTACAATCATGGGCGCACAGAAGAAATTTAGGTTCACAATTCTGCTTGACTTTCAATATACAACTTTTACTTATCTTAAAAAAAAGATGTCCAGTGCAGTTGTTTCACTTTTACACACGTTGATGTTATGCACATTGTGTTTTATAACTTCTGAGGCTGGTTAATGGCATTGAAAACTATACAGGGATCTGCAAAAGTTGATGAGTCACTTCATAGGGTCACAACATTGAATGCAATTAGAAATGTTATTGTGTGCAGTGGAAACCTGCTTGTAATACTGGACTTGTACACAGAAAAATATGCTTTCAGTGGTGTTGTAAGGACTCTCACAGCAGTTGCTCCTTGCTAACGGTTTTACATTATAGCCATTTGTGTGGCACTGAAACCTATCCAATGTGTGATAATGAAGTCTCACTTCTGGTTTGCTTCTCCTACATGTTACTTGGGAGTGTTTCTCCATTACTGTGAATTCCAAACTGTGATGAAAAACGGGATTCATTTGGATTGAGACCATTTTTGCCATGTTCACAAAGACGGTATGCGACTGCCAAACATTTAAAATCTATAAATTGTATTGTTTTTAAGCACTGCGGTTTAGACACCCTTTTTGGCTTTTGTGAAATCTCAATATGAGAAAATATTGCTTTTAAAGTCGTACCTTTTTTGGTTGACGCATTGTTTCCTTTTTAGCTATTGCTTCATGTTCCCTTAATTTCTAATACCTCACTCAAAGAGAAGCATTCATTTTTATACTGTATTGAATGCAAAATTCAACACTTGTGAATTCTTATTAATTCATTCTATTGCTGCCTGCTAACGGTGTGTCCAGCAACGAGCCTAAGACGAAAGACTTGTGTACTCTGACAACTTCACCAGTGGTAGATTGTCTTTCTGATGGCTCAATGTAAGTGGATGAAATCACAAAATTCGCTGTTTTCTCTGTAGCTTTCTTTCATGTCTTTTTTCTACTCCTCTCTGAGGATCTATTTTGTTAACATATTTTGATGAAGAGTTATTTCTGCAAGCTACTTTGAATTTGTCTGTTCAGGACTGCAACGATATAACTTGTTAATGTGACTCTTGGAATAAAAAATGTATCTTGTTTCATATTTGTCTGCATATTTATATTGTTTTTTTTTATATAACAAATAGATAAAATGCGTGAAGTCAGAAATAAGTACTGTAGCTATTCTGTGGCTAGGGAATGCTTAAGATGTATTTTTGTACCATTGTTGCATTATTTAAAACTTAAATTTATACAAATACGCAGTTAGAGAAATGTATCCTGAGGCGACATGTTGTACTTGCATTCTGTGCATCTCCATCTTTCATTTCATATGTATACAGGGCATTCTGTCTACATGTGTAGGCCTATGCTTTTTTTTATAATCTTAAGCAACAGTTGTCATTTTCTGCAGATTGTGTTCCTGGTGGTTTATATTGATCAGCTATTATTGCAATTCCCAGGGCCTTTTTAAATATTTTTCAAAGATGAAATGTCTCTGAAATGTTTGTTAATAGGCAGTCTATCAATATCACAGTTCAATTTCTCTGGGTTCGCGTTTTATTGACAACATGAATAAATTTGGTTTCTTGTGGTCTCATCATCTCTGGGAAAGCCACAGGGGAACATTTGTGATGGAAAGATACTGCTGATATTGTATCTCTGTTCTAAGTGTTTGTTATTTCCTTTCTAATAATAGACTAAAACCATAATATGATTATAAAACGCATTATATGTAATATACACAGGGCCGCAGGGCTTTCCATTGAGAATCTACGCGTGACAGAATAAAGTTGACCAATTGTGGGTCAGAGCAGGACTTAGGGGGTGCATTGCCCACCCTTGCCCCCTTCCAGATCCGGCCCTGGCTGTGTCACTCAGCAGGTAAAAGGGCAGTTTGAATTGCCTGGAATCTGAGTCTGACTTGCACTTTGCCCCATTTTGTAGTATTTCTTTTCCCAGTAGTAAAGAGAGAAAATTCAAGGAACTGCAGCCTTAGCGATACATCTTGTATTTACAGACTTAACATCTTTCATACAGAGGATATAAAGCCCACATCGATGTTGGACAATTTTATGGACACTTGTAAAAGGTGAAAGATCCTCTTAGAATTCTTCCATAGAGTGTAGAAGGCCTAGGTTTTAGGCGCAGGGATGTCAAAAGTCTGTAAGCCATTTACATACAGTATCTTAAAACATTATCTCTGTTGCCTTATCATTTTCATTAAAGGTCCAGAATCTTAAATCTTCATTCTTCATTTGAGAACAACAGCATTCTCCTCTTCTTAAATAGGATTGATCGTTTACCTTCACCCCACCTATCATTTAGCGTTACTCTTTTCCAGCCACCTCTGCCTAGGTGTTGCCGGGAGGGGCCTCAGCTGTTGCATTCATGAAAAAAAGCCACTCGATTATGTCCACATCAAAATGGCCCAAGCCCTCATCAGAAACCTTATACATCCAGCCCAGGACGACAACGATTTCTAATATATGACCTCTGAGGCTTGATGAACAACTGCACTTTAAACGTGTTTTAGTTTGGTTCGTGGAAATTATAGGTAGATTGATCATTATGACTGGCTTGAAAACAGCAAACGGTCTTTCTTGGTACGATGGCCATAAATCTATCTGGGGGGACCAGGCTGATTGTGTTATTTGATGCCTAGGCGGCACTTTGTTGATTTTGAAATGGAAGAGGCAGAGTGTTAAGATTGATTCTGTTAAAGCCTGTTGGACATTCCAGGTAACAAGATTTCTGTCAAATGACAGGTGTTGGTCATGGTGGAGGTTAAGGGAAAGATAGAGGGGGAGGTGTTGAAAGAGAAAGCAGAGAAAAAAGGATGGCACATGTCAAGTGTTTTCCGGAACAGTAGTTCCATAGGGAACTACTACACAGTCATAGTGCCTTGGGAATAATGTCATTCAATAAAAAGGGAAATCAAAGTGAAAGTGGAAAACACAAAATGCCTATGTCTTTGGTATTATATATTTTGCTTGTTTATTTAAATTAAAAAATGTATAGCATCACACAGGCACAAAAACTAGTTACAGAAATCTTCTGTTTGAAACACAGTAAATTCATTTAGTTATGAGAGTTATGGAAGTAATAGAAAGTAGAAAATGTCAAAAATGTCTTAGAACCCATGTAACTTAAATGTAAAATCATTTAAATTGCTTCCACTAAAAATGTTCCCCTCCTCTGTTCCACTAAACAATATTTAATTAAATTGTGTCACTCTTTAATGAGTGTGTGTGTGTGTGTTTAAATGCATGTCCTTTCGTCACACTCAAAACGGAGGCATTCAACAATCTCTTTAAATAAAATGTAAAAATCTGAAATTGAGCACTGGGGGTTTACAGTGGTCGATTAGGGGAGTGACAGACAGTCACAAGCGTCAGTGGGCTGGGTTGGTGTTTGTGTGTGTGTGTGTGGGGGGGGGGATTAGATGTGTGACTGTCTCATATTTCAAAAGTGGTCGTACAGAGTCCATAGCACAGGGTATTGTAGTCTCTGTGTGCATCTGTGAACCTTCTCTACATCTCATCACAGATTATCTCTCTCTCTCTCTCTCTGTCTCCCTCTCTCCCCCTCTCTCCCTACCTATAATTCTCATCTTTACTGTCTTTCCCTCCTTTCTCTCTCTCCTCCAACGTGGGTCTGAGTCCAGCCCAGGGTGGGGTCTCCTGATATGGTCAGCCTCAGTTCACATCGCTTGGAAGAGCGTCAGGACGGGAATTAAAGTGTCTCTGTTCACCACTGGAAAAGCTTTCACCTGTCATTTAAAAAAGGTAAGGTATTAATTTCTTGCTGTGTTTTAGGCCTCTATATATGACAATTTTTTATTTTTTTATTTGTACTTTTAGCATTAGCAAAGGCATCTGTTGTTTTTTGCTTTTATAGCCTAAAAAACTGAATTTAAATAAATGAAAATTAGAAAATGAAAATGAAAATTTTTAGCTTTCATTTACTATTGTATTTAATAGCTAAATGCTATTTCAAACTTAACCAATATATTTTGTTGGAGATTGGTGTTATTTGTGTTGCTGTAAATGTCTATGATCTCAAAACAACTCAATTCTGAATGTATGTCTAATAATGATGAAATGAAAGCATAATATACAGTATATAGCACATATATCATAAAATCTAAATAATAAATTAAAAAAAGAACAATCTTAAAATAATACCAAGAATACAATTCTTGTTATTTTTGACATCAGATTTGAACAGGTGATTTAATGTATCTTTTGAAGTAACACTGAAACACATTTAATGAGCAACAGGTTGAGGCTAGTCAAATCGACTGTCAAAATGGCGCCCATAAAATGCGTACCGAGGCAAAGCGTGATAGCATTGCATTTAGCACCCCCCCTCCCACACACACACACACACACATTCCCAACCACCGCCACCACACACCCCACCCAACTGTCTCTGTTTCACCTTGACTTCACCAGTATTTTGCTCTCTCTCCTCTCCACCTGTTCTACCCCATTTAACATCTGCGTAGTGTTCCTTCCCCAGCCGCCCTCCCCGAGCAATCTCTCCTTGCGGCTGTGCCCCCACCCCCACTTCATGCTGAGAGGGAGAGCTCCTGTCGTCCTGATGTCTTCAGTGGTAGCCCCGGAGATACCCGCTGCCAACACCATGAGCCCCAAAGAGGTCGGTCTGACACTCACTACAGAAACCAGGGAGTTGTGGTTCTATATTTCTCTATTTCTAGTGCTCTTGGTGCCTCTCCAAATCTGTGGTTCTCAAACTGTAGGTCAGGACCCCCAGCTGGGGGAAGCAAGATGCTTCAGGGGTGTGGTCGTGAAATGATTATATTTAGTCAAAAACCTTAAAAACCCAAGCAAACACAACATGCAGGTATGCCATACACGTCTCTCTTGTCTTCCCAGGTGGAGCTCATTCTGGTGAAGGAGCAGAATGGGGTTCAGTTCACCTCCACCAGCCTAGTGGCCCCTCCGCCCACCCAGACCGACCCCAGCGGGGGAGCGGAGAGGGAGACCTGGGGCAAGAAAATCGACTTCCTGCTCTCTGTGATCGGCTTCGCCGTGGACCTTGCCAACGTCTGGAGGTTCCCCTACCTCTGCTACAAGAATGGAGGAGGTGAGAGACGGGGGAGGGAGGTCTATAAACCCCTATAAGGGAGGGAAGGCGTGCGCGTGTGTGTGTGTGTGTGTGTTTGGTGTTTGAGGTTCAGATCTCTATAGAGATCAAACTAGGGGGAAACCACCACAGCTGCTGCAGCATAGATTAGCTGTAACAATCAGTGGGGCTAATTACGGCTGTTTAACATGGAGCTCTCATTATGTTTAAGAGTGATAATGATAGCTATATCCAGGCTTGACTGTGCTCTGCTGCTGCCTTGGTCTCACGCACTACATTATGTGTCCATTGTCGGTACATTATGTCCTTTGACCCTGCTTGTTGGTTATATGTGATTTATGATTATAAAGGCCAATTAATATTATCCCCTAAAAATATATGGGAGGGTGATAATAGCCGCAAACAATTTGTTGTCTTTAACTTTGCTGTGTTTTCTTGTTGTCTAGAATCCATAGAGTACGACAAATACGACACTCAAATTCTGCACAATTGTAATGTTCCAGCCTGTGTATTTATTTATTTATTTATTTATTTATTTATTTACTGAGCAACGAATGAGTTAAACAAGCTGTAGCAAGGAATAGGCATACACAGCTTGGTTTGGTTTAGGTAGAGCATGTCTGACACGTTTATTCACAACTGACACAGGCATAAATCAATATAGTGCAGGCAATCTCGGAAGGCCCCGACGTGAAGCCTTCCGTGTCGGTTTTCTCTCTCCCTCTCTCTGCCGACCTGCGTGTACAGGGAGACAGGTGATTTGTAATCTCCCACACCTGCTCCTAAGTCCCGTCAACCACGCCCCCAACACGCTCCCGCTCACAGACATCGCTAAGCCACACCCACACCTCCACACATGCCAAAATGGAAAATGAAACCCTCATATGTTCTCCATGTGCAGGTGCATTTCTGGTGCCCTACCTGTTCTTCATGGTGATCGCAGGCATGCCTCTCTTCTACATGGAGCTGGCCCTGGGTCAGTACAACAGAGAGGGGGCTGCAGGGGTCTGGAAGATTTGTCCCATATTCAAAGGTAGGCTCCAACTCCAGATACAGGGTGTAAAGATATTTACACACACTGGCTTTACATTTTCCTTGCAGGCCCTCACACACTCACACCAAGACCTCTAATATCTGCATTATCTCATAATCATACATATTGTACAGTGGGGTCCAAAAGTCTGAGACCACAAGTAAAGATACTTCTAGGTTGCATTTGTAATACAAATGATTTTTATTACAAATGATAATATCAGCTTTAAATTTCAGTGAAAAGTTGAATCTTTCAAAAATGTACTTGAATTTCAGAACATCTTAGTGTCTGGTATGTCTCTGTTTTGCTTTAATGACAGCATGCACTCGAGCATGGCACTCCTCAAGTTGTGTGCAAAACGTTATCCCAGCATGATTTGACAATGTTACAAAGAGCTTCTTGTGATGTCAGAATGCTTGGCTTTCTCAGTCTAAGTGCCCCCAATAAATGTGAAGGAAAGTCCAGGACTCATTTACAATTAGGTCTTTTAGCAGACGCTTTTACCCATAGCGACTTGCTAGGGGTTAGGCAACTTGCTCAAGGATGCTCACAGGTCTCACAGGTCAACTCTGGGAGTCCAACTCCTAGACTACTAGACTAATTTGCCCCCTAGAGCCCCCAAAAGCCCCCTAAAGACTTTGGTCTTCTTTGGTCTTCAAGTAGTTCATGTGTGTTTTTAAATGTTTCTGAATCCTCAAACTTATTTCTAGGATTAGGTGAAAATATTCATCGATGTGGTGTCAGATTTTGGACCCCACTGTACATAAATTGTCTTATATAATAAAAGCGTATGTCCCTGCTACCTTAAGTTCATAAGCCACTGACATTAGATTTGTTAAATTTAGGTAGCCAACTTCCTAATAAATTCCAGTTATTGCCAGTTTGAAATCTGATAAATGTATGTAAGAAATAGGGTGAAATTAGACTGTTAAATGAGGTATGTTCAATGTTCAAGGTCCATTCCAGTTCTGTAAGTTACAAATAATAATTAAGCATTCTCATTTTAATTTCACTAGAGCCAAAGTGCAATGTTGAATTGCAACAAAACAAAACAAGAACAATTCAAATTGATCCATCATAACAGCAGTTTATTTTTTTTCTTGTAAATAGTAAACAAAAGTCTGTTCTTATAATGTTTTTGGGTTTTATTCTAGTGTGTTTGTGTATGTCAAGCAGAGACAGGCATTGTTTATCCTCCGAGAACATTAGGTTATGTGTTATGATGCAAGACAAGTGAAAAATTGGGCTTTTAGACTCAGTGGCAGAGAACGCCGTCTGCCATTCTCGCGGCCGTCTAAACACAGATGCAGACACAGGCATTAGTGCAAATTCATGCCTCGCAGAGACGTCAAAAGCAAAGGCCTGACACCCATAACAATATCGACGGTTAAAAGGTTTCTCCGTACAGAACTAGTTGACTTTAAGCTCATTCATGCATGCATGCATGCATAGTTGTGTACCTTCTCCAAAAGCAAAGCTGTGCTAGGGATTTCTTTTTTATACTGTATTCAAGTAGTTGAGGGGTTTACCAATTTCACTTAATTTTTCTTGGTTTGTTGTCTGTGTTTGCACACAATGTTGCACACCTGGGAACTTTGTTAACAGGAAATATTTCTTCCTTTAGTTTTAGCCATAAAAGTGACTTTGCGAAGACATTTGTTATTGTGTTTAATTTATTTCACAGCCAAGCCCCCGTGATAGGCGGGAGGCTTGCTTCCCTCCTGGTATGGTGGCAAACTCTGGTACTGCAGGGAAATGCTGTTGGCAGAAAAAGCCGTTTTTCCTATTGACAGGCCAAAGAAAACACAAACACGCACGTCAAAAATAAATCTTTATAATATGAATTTAATGTCAGTGGGTTTAATTAATTTTAACGTTTACATCATAGTACATCCATAGTCACAACCAGTGATTGCTGAATTGCTAGTCGCGCTAATGTAGTAAATATGCATTTCCGAGTGTGTGAGCGTGTTTGTGCACACGTGTGTGTTGTTTGTTTGTATGTGTGTATGTGTGCCTCAAAGTGTGTGTGTGTGTGTGTGTGTGTGTGTGTGTGTGTGTGTGTGTGTGTGTGTGTCAACATGTGGCGTCTGTCAGAAGCCCACTGAGAACGTTCTCATTCTAATTACACGCTTCACTCTCCTTGCCCTTGTCACTCAGTGGGGGATAGCAGTAATTATTCACACACACACTTGTATCGACAGTAATTATTCTGATCAGCAATCCCGTTTCCTCTCAGGATCAATGATGATCCTTTGATGAAAAGAACTGAGAGAGCAAAAGACAGGGAGGAAAAAGAAATAGCAAGTTAGCATGTGGCGCTAATAAGGCGAATCTCTGTCTGATCAAATATCACATCCCTATTATAAAGAATTTGATAACGCACTGTTGTAGGTACGCTTGCTAACAAAGGTTAGAGATGAAAAAGAAGGCTTATACGGGTGGAACCCCATTATGAATTCACAGAAAGGCCATATGAGTGCAAAATGAAAGCATTAGAAATGCAACCTTTGAAAAGTTTTGGGTCTTTCATCAAGTGTTAAAGGTACTTCATTTCAGATGTGAGTAGTTTTCAATCTGCTGAGAACAGTGAATAGCAATAGGGGGGTTCGTTCTACCCCCAGGTGATTTTTACTGATTTAGATAAAGCAGTGTGTTCTCTTCCACGGGTGCCTTCAGTACACATTCAACGTTTTGTTACATTAAACAAACATATAACTGTGCGAAACTGAACATTTAAAATGGGCATGAGGGTTTGGATTGTATAAATCCTCAAGGGTGTCGGATTAAAATAAAAAAAGTGATTGCCTGTTTTTTATTAAGGCCACAACAGCATTTAGCTTTTATCCAAAGTGACTTACAAGTAGTTAATTTGTCAATAGCTGAATAGGTTATACACCAGTCATCGTAAACAAACAACATTCTGTTTGAATAATGACAACAGCATGTTGCATACATACCATTCAATCCTCAAAATAATAAAATAATATATAAATAATACAAATAATAAATTAATTAAATAATGAATTAAAACAAATAAGTTCTGGAATGCAGCAAGGAAACATCCAGGTGTCCCTTCACAAACATGTTGGAGCCGAAACGAAATTGCTGGCATACATCGGCAGTTGCATTTCTCCTTTGTAACCCTCCCCAAAACAATTTCCCTCCTTCGCACAGGTGTGGGCTTTACCGTGATCCTCATCTCCCTGTACGTCGGCTTCTACTACAACGTCATCATTTCCTGGGCACTCTTCTACCTCTTCTCATCGTTCACCAGCGAGCTGCCCTGGGTCCACTGCAACAACACATGGAACAGCCCCAACTGTGCCGACTGGGCTGACAACAGCATCATCAACGACTCAGACAAAGCCACACCTGCTCAGGAGTACTTTGAGTAAGTTGTCTTGAACCTCACTTAAAGTAAGGTAAAGTGTGTCACCTTGTGATGTACTATAATCTCACTCCGTGTACTCCAGCCCTGTGGACCGTGAGATCTTAATTTAACCCACTGTCATGTTTCCAAACCTGCTTTTTTTTGAGAAATGTAATAAATTGACTGTTCTGCCAAGACTTCAGATGTAGGTACCCAGGTGGCTGCTATTCTGTAAAGTGAGGGGCTGTAGTGTTGTGACAGTTCAAGCTATGGCTTCTCTTCTTATCTGCGCTGGTGGAGATGGCAGGCTATTATTTCCATGCATCCACCTGGAGTCAATTGAGTGCTTGAGTTGAGCATGTTAAAGCTGAGCTCCTCCGCTGCAGAAATCAGAATGAAAGACAAAATCTACCTTGACCAAGAAACCGAATTCTTCAGTCTATTTCATAACAACACTGTGGACGTGCATTTCCTAACTTAAGGGGAATTGTTTTAAAAAAGCAGTCAGTTTGTGCAAAGTAGAATCTTGAAATTAATAATTTTGGTTAGATAAATGTATTCGTATAGCACATTTTGTTCTTAAAAAAAAGTTATAGTACAATATTTGGAAGAGAAGGCTGAGAGTGACCTGCTGATCTCAGTTTCTTAAATGATTATCGGTCCTACTGCTCTTCCGTTGTCCCAGACGGGGGGTGCTCCACATCCAGGACAGTGGGGGGATTGGTGACCTGGGAAGACCACGCTGGCAACTGACTTCCTGTCTGGCTGTGGTGATTGTTCTTCTCTACTTCAGCCTCTGGAAGGGAGTCAAGACCTCTGGGAAGGTGGGACTGGACATGCCATGTTTACATTAGAAGTGTATACTGTAGTTGGTTAATACTATCAGGGAATACTGATAGTTTTAGGAAATTGTCGTCATGTCTGTACAAATGGCACACTTCACGTCATCATTACTTATATACATACTGTATATACATGGATGTAAGTGTATAAAGTGCAGGATAGCTTAGAGGTTAGGGCGGTGCTCACTGTTAATCACTTTGGATGAAATCGTCGACTAAATTACCAAGATAGTAGGCACGCATATGTAATGAGTGTGAGTTTGTCTTTAATCCCCTTTCTGACTGCATGTGTGTGTGTGTGTGTGTGTGTATAATGGTCTTCCTGCCCATGTCCAGGTTGTTTGGATCACAGCTACCATGCCCTATGTAGTCCTGACTGTGCTGTTACTCCGAGGGGTAACTCTGCCTGGAGCCATAGACGGTATTAAGGCCTACCTCTCTGTTGACTTCCTAAAACTCTGCGACGCTAAGGTGAGTGTCCAGGGGACAGAGGAGGCAGACACAGCTGAGGTTGAGAGGGGACAGATGGAGGGATGATTAAAGACGGGCATGGCGAGGGCGGAGACAATACGTTTTTTTTTATTCAATATTTTATTTTGATCTACGAATATATAAATTCATGGGAAACACACATTGTAAGCATAAAGTATTTTAATAACTGTCTTATAATGAATACCTTGAAAACTTCTACTATAGATTACAGATAATACACTCTGTTATGGTAATTTTGTGATAGTTTGTTCTTTCTGTGTTGGTTAATGGGTGAGAAAATGCTAACTCACTTGTTCTGATGTCCTGAGTTGAGGGTCAGAAACCTATCCGCGACTATATTGTTATTAAGTGCCATTTACTGTAGGGCTTTCTAGAATAGGATAGGATAAAGAAGAAATAAAGGTGTGTAATATTTCCCCTAGCCATGAAACTATCCTATAAAAATCAGAAATGGACTAATAGATACATATACAGTAGGGAGAGGAAGAGAGAGAGAGAAAGAAATACAACCGAGAGGCAAAGAGGTACACAGCAGCAATTTGAGAATTAGATTAGACACATGTATAGAGCAGTAATTTGCCAAATTACCCCCCGTATTCACAAGTGTCTTTCATCTACTGCCGTTGAATGAGTTTCCTGCAATTATCCCTAATAACGGCTTTTTTTTTCTTTTCCTCTCCTGTGCCTTTGTTTGCCGCTTCACACAAATGTGTTTGTGCTGTTGCTCCACAGGTCTGGATAGAGGCGGCGACGCAGATCTGCTTCTCTCTGGGAGTGGGGTTTGGTGTTCTAATTGCCTTCTCCAGCTACAACAAATTCAGCAATAACTGTTACAGGTACAGAAATATAGACAAATGAACACGACCTCACAAAGAGGCGTGTGAGCGGGATCAGAAGTTGAATTACAATAACCTTTGAAGCTTCTTGAAATCTGTCTCTTTGACACCAATGCTAATCCAAATGGCCACACCCTCTGATAATAACCATCAGCCTACAGATCCAAATGAAATCCAAAATGAAAAAGATGTAGGAGATGTAGAAGATATAAAGTTGCCACTCCTCAATTGTGTTAGAACCCTACTAGTTCTCACGGTGTATGCTTGAAACACAACTGTGCACGCAAGTTTACATGGGGGTATGGGGGGGGGTTGTAGAGAAGAGTGTGAGCCACTCAGTGCTCACACTCTCTGAGTTTCAAACCAAAACAACAATGTTTATGGAATGGTGGTTTCCACCACAAGGGGAAATCTAGACAAAAAGCGATTGAGCCCAGTAGTTACTTTTTTGGGACCTAATGTATACTGTATACTAGAATATTTATACTATTTTCATGATATTCTAATTTTGTGGATGTTTTTGTATTTGACCCCAATGATTTAGAGATGCTATCATCACAAGCTCCATCAACTCGTTGACCAGTTTCTTCTCTGGGTTTGTGGTCTTCTCCTTCCTTGGATACATGTCCCACAAACACAATGTCGCACTGGACAAAGTGGCCAGAGATGGTATGGGGGAAACACATATGTTCTTCTTAAACTGTACACTATTATATTTTGTATGTGGGTATAACCTGAACTTCTTTATAGGGGCTGGGCTGGTGTTTGTAATTTACCCAGAAGCCATTGCAACATTACCTGGATCATCAGTGTGGGCAGTGATCTTCTTCATCATGTTACTGACATTGGGCATCGACAGTGCTGTGAGTCTATAATTACTGCAGGTTATCTAACTGTAAACTGTGCTTTTGCATTACCACTTTTTAATGATGCTGCTACATTGCAGTGGACGTAGTGAAAGTGGGATTTTATCATTTATCAAATTTGATCCGTTTCAAGTTTGTGGTTGTATGCACAATCAGTATTTGTGTATGAATATCTCTTTATGAACAATAAAACTAGACTAAAAATAACAATATAAAATTCAATATCTTGCCCCTGAAAAGCAACATGAAACCCCTCGCGACCAACCACAGTGAAGGTCATGATCCCCCCCATTGAGAACCACTAACCTAATTTAACCTAATTGAATGTGTAGTATTTAATTATGAGATCCTTGTGTGTCGTCCACAGATGGGAGGCATGGAGTCAGTGATCACAGGGCTTATTGACGAATTCAAGTTCCTCCACAAGCACAGAGAACTGTTCACCCTGTTCATTGTGGTTTCCACTTTCCTCATATCCCTCTTCTGTGTAACCAATGTGAGTAGGTGTTGCATTGTCCTCCTCACCCATGTCCTATGGCTAAAAACTAAATAATATGGCAAACTTGTAATGTTCTTTAGCCAATTTATTTGCTATTTTGTAAAATACTTACTATATGACTACCTGATGCACATATTTGGTCATATTTTAGGTGACTTATTTTAGAGGGCTCCTCTCAGACCCAGAGTAAAGCCGGTCGTTGTTTTAAGTTGGGCAAAGGCAGGGAAGGGGTGAGTGGATGTGTCTTTGCACATGGGCAGGCTGATATAAATTTATGTGGAAGATGATTGAGCATTTGAAAGAGTCACAGTTTTGAGGTAGAAACTGGGACAGATTCTTACTTGCTAATTTTCCTGGGGACACCGTTTTCCATAGAAGGTCAGGACAAAATAACAAGGAGTATGAATCTCATGTTTTCACATCACATAACATCCATATCCAAAACTAGGCAACACCTGTTTCATATCATACCACCCCTTCCTTTAATTGTTCTACATGACACTGTCCAAATAATCTCTCCCTCGTTCTCTCTCTGTCTCTTCCTCTGTCTCTCTGGTTCTCTCTCAACCAGGGTGGGATGTATGTGTTTACGCTGCTGGACCACTTTGCAGCGGGAACATCGATTCTCTTTGGAGTGCTTATTGAGGCCATCGGAATCGCATGGTTCTATGGTGAGTAAGGGAAGGAAGGATGGGACTTCATGGCCAGCAAAGCTGATGCCACATTAGTCTGTGCGATGAGATATGTGTTGACATGGGTCAGCTGTGCTTCCCTGCAACCTGCTGCTATTAAGGTCCTAAGGTTTATAAATATGTTTTTCACTATTGGTTAGGTTTGGTGTTCGTAGAATTGAGTCACGTAAGAGTTTATTGAAGGTTAATGGGCCCATTTCTGGGCAGTGGTGGGCCACCATAGGAAGGCCATTGCAGATGGGATAGGACAATGTTCCCATTTCTCTATGATTGCAGTTTTTAATGTAGTTTGCTAGTGACAAAAGTGTCAAAGGTTTATTTCAGGTGGTAACTCTCAGGAGGTTGCTAATGCATATTGGACAATGCATATTGAGTGCACCTTCTGCACTTTTGCAGTTAATCTTGGTATTTAACATGGTAACATGGTATTAAAATAACTGACTATAAACACAAAATAAACTTACAGTCCAAAATGAAATTTAACAAATAAACTTTTTAGAATAAATCAAATCAATGCCTTTCCTCTACCAGCAGGCATACAATATTACATACATCAACTAAAGAACTTGTAAAGGTTCAGTAAAATCTTGTCTGTTTGTGAGATTCGTATGAGGTTCAATGTTGACCAAGCCCTAGGCAATGGGGTCAGCGCAATGCTCTTCTTCAGTAGGTCCTGACCACGGCAAGCCCGATACATCTAGCCTCGGGCAGTGGCGGGCCTTTTCCTCAGATTTCTTCAGTACTGACAGGAAGCTGTAGCCCATGGCCTCTGTGGTTTCCATTTTCATGATCCACTAAATCGGAGTCAGCTGCTCTCAATAGCTGCTAGTCACTCTGGATTTCAGGCTTTTTCAATGAGAAATGTCCAGTGGGCACAAAGGTGGAGCGGGTTGTAAGGACTGTATGTTAGCATTGATCCAATTCAGTTCAACCTTTTTTAATTGTGTTATTTTCACTGTTTACTTAAATAGGATTTATCTGAATGGGCTCTTTCAATGAGTCAGAATGTTATTAGCACAATACAAAGTATTATGGAGAAAACATACTTCATGCCTCTATGACTAAGTATTAATGAATCATGATAACCATTTGCTCAGTAATTTTCCACTTTACTGAAATAGTTCAAACAGAGTGAAATGGCAATGCAGCAGAAAATGTACATTTTATATATTTTTTCTGTTAGATAAATTAGCTACGCTTGAACTGCTACAAAGTCCATGCTGATACCAAGGCCATAGATAAATTGCTGAAAGCCAGGGCAGGATGGGTTAGTGTTTAGGGTGACCAAGTGACCAACTCCCACACAGTGGGTCCCAGGTTTAATTCCCTACAAGCTTGGCCTACCCGTGAGCATCCTTGAACTGGATGCTTAACTCATACTTGCTCCTTAATAATTGTAGGTCACTTTAGATGAAAGTGGATGAAAGGTTTGTACGGTATTTTTCAAATCCCCATCCCCAGATCCAGGTTGTGATTGGATAAGTAAAGTTCTATTGCTCCGATAACTTAACTTTTCGAATCTAGTAGGTATACTGTGGGAGTCATATAGGGTTATGCATGTGTTTCAGGAGTGGACCGTTTCAGTGATGACATTGAGGAAATGATTGGCCAGAGGCCAGGCATGTACTGGAGATTGTGTTGGAAGTTTGTCAGCCCCTGCTTCCTCCTGGTGAGCCTGCTGTTGTCTTTGTTGTTGCTTCTACTGCAAGCAACAACCTGACTGACTGATATTGAAGTTTAACAGGATAAATTCGGTTCACCAAAAAGTATACTTAATACACTCTGTAATCACCATAGATCAGCTCCCACATCAAGCATTCCAAACAATAAGTATGCCTTTAAATACAGTGTTCAAACAGAATATTTAATTCCTAATGTTAACGTGTGGCCATGGAGTAAGGAATCTACAGTATACGGGCTTCAAGGGCTTTTCTAACGTTCATGACTTTAAACCCATCCTAGTTCATGGTGGTGGTGAGCTTTGCCACGTTCAACCCTCCTAACTATGGCTCCTACACGTTTCCACCGTGGGCTAACATGGTGGGATGGTGTGTGGCGATCTCCTCCATGTCCATGGTGCCTCTCTACGCCATCTACAAACTCTGCATTCTGCCTGGGAAGTTCTGCAATGTAAGTCTGAGCTGTAATAAATTACGAAATGATGACTATAAAACTTTGAGTCATAGTGTATAATGCCCTTTATATGTTTGTATAGAGACTTGCTTATGCCATCACCCCAGAAACAGAACATCACTTGGTGGCCAATGGAGAAGTTCGACAGTTCACGGTAAATGCAAACCAGTAATATGAAATGCATAATGCTTGTGTGTATGTTGTGTAGCGTGAGTTCATGTCCTCAAAACTACAGTATATCATCATTGCTTTTATCTGCCCACAGCTACATCACTGGCTAGTGGTCTGAGAGCTACAAGAACAGTCAGAGAGGATAAATGTGAAAGGGTAATCTGGTTCTGATGGATGGATGGGGGATGGATGGATGCACAACAAAGGTTTTGAAAAGCTAACCAGAAGTGAAAAACGGCCATGAAAAGATTTATTGACGACAGTGATGAGGATGTTTATAATCATCGTGTATTATGAGCATTGGAGTTGATGTGAAATATTAAAAAGTGCCGACATAAAGCCGTAAAAATCATAGTGCTTTTTTTATTTAATAATCAATGGATGTGTGATGCTGTACTTTGACTCTCCTCACCAAGGTGTTGACACTTGCAGGTGAGTGGAATTCAGTCAATGATAATGTGATATTCATCATGCCGTCTTTTTTGGGATCATTGCTTATGTTTGCCTCCCTTTGAACATTCTGACACTGAAGTTTGTGTTAAACCCCCATGTACACCCACACCATTATTTTGAGTTGCCTGATTAGACTGCTTCTCTAGACTGTCTGGGCATCTCCAGACCTGCTTGATTGACATCCCCCTGACAACAACTGACACTTATTTATGATTGGTTAATTTGAGTATATGCAGTTTGTTGACCAAATTCACAGTTTAGCCCCATCCAATTTCTGAGAAGAGGTCTAATCAGACAAATGAACTAAGAATAGCTGTCAGGAATTATATTCCAGATATTTTTCAAGAAATGTGTCATTTCATAATCACTTATCGCTGATTATGCAATATAATTTCATAATATGTGAGAGATAATTAATGAATACCACAGGCCATTTATCCGGACCAGTCAATATTAATATATTTACTTTTTTATTTAACAATGACTGTTATGATTGGTAATGTTGTCATCAAATATTTACTTAAGCGTACCTATTCATTTTATATTAATTTAATTTGTAAAATGACGGTTTTGTAGGTGTTAAAATCTAAAAGAACAAAACAAATCATACATAATAAAAAATGCTTTTTAAATTAAACTCACTGGCAAGACTATATAAAATCAATCTACTCTTATAGTCTACCTGGCTAGCTATTTCACATTGTTTAATCTACTATTGATCAACTGCAACGGTTTTTATAGTAAAAAGCAGTTCTTGTCATATTGTTATTGTTTATTTAATAGACTAACTGACTGCTATCTTACACCCATTTTGACTTGAGTTAGTGCAATACCTAATGTGGGTATTCAATACAGAGGTGTAGTTATTGTTGATGCTGGATAAACCAATATTGAGGGCTGGGTTTATTTTTATCCTGTGGTGTTTTATATATATATATATATATATATATATATATATATATATAAAGCAGTTTTTGATACTATAATTTACACTACTCTTGCCAAAGACTAAATTGAATTTTGAAACTGGTTTACAGATAGATATAATTTATCATACTTGAAAACACCTTTTTTCTTTTTTTTCTTTTTTTTCTGTTGAATATGTGCCGTTTGCTGACCTCAGCAAATGTGCAGCATAGCTCCACCTAACAAAGGTCTAATCAGACAAATACAATTACAGGCCCTTTTAAATTTGCCATTTGATAATCTATCTTCCCCTACAACAGATGAACATTAATAAAGGCCAATGCTTTCTTTTTTAAATTCTATTTAGTATAGCTAATTAGGTAATCTATTCGTTTAATGCACTGTTTTGACTGTCATATTTATCCAGAAAGCACAATAAAGCTTTAATTTTACCATTTACATGTATATGTCAAGACTGTTTTAAAAGCTGCATTTCACTAAAATGCAGATTAATTGTGTGTCATGTAATTTATGAAATACTATAAACTGCATATATATGTGTGTAAGTAAATGTAATGTAGAGGGGCTTGTATTGTATTGTACTGTATGATATTGAACACAAGCTACAAGCTAACATCTATGGATCGTTTTCTTACTGTGAGGGTGAGACATTTGGTATTAGCCTTAATGAAAATACTTACATAGAAAATCAGATGTCTAAACAGATGTATAAACGTTTTCTAAAAATGTCTGGTTTGTTGGTCAAACCAGTCAATGCTGTACTCCGTTTAACTTGTGGTACACATTAGAGCAATTACTATGTCCTATAAATTGTACGCTTATGCCACTGTTTTGCCCCATGGTGTTTCTGACTGTATAATGTTATTTTGTCAAATAAAGTGAGTAAAGGTATACACACCTTATTTTGTGTCTGGAATTGCATTTGTGGTTGAAAGCACTGTTAAAAAAACTGTGTTTTTTTGGTTTGAATCACTACTCCTCCCCCTAAAGCCCTCATAGGCTCAAACCGTTCCCTACTCCTCCCACTAAAAACCAGCCACATTTTTGTGGGAAGGTTGTGTTAAACATTAACAGTAAACTGGGGCTGACATTTGGGGATCTTGCTGGGGGAGCTATAACACAACTGGAATGTACCTTTAAAGAAATGTTTGGTTTTGAAAGAGTTTATTTTCTCAGTTATTTGATGTATATAACACATACCAAAAATGACATTAGTTAGCACTTTGTTTTTATTCAGTCATTCTCCTCTCCATCCCTCTCTAGCTTGCTCTCTCTTTATCTCTCTCTCTCTCTCTCTCTCTCTCTCTGTCTTTAAATCAGACAGGGAGATTTTTTGTGGCTAAGCTGTCTACTTGCTGTTGCATTTAATATCTGAGTCATTTGGTTACTGGCTGAATAACAAAACAAAACTATCACTTGCCATAACAGCAGCCCATAACAGTCCAATCTCAGATAATTTATTTTATGTCCTGAGATCATCATCAATACCTCCCTGCCTTTGGATTAGTCTAATATTGCTTTCATTCTTTAATCTTCGAACATTTTGAGTATTTATAGTTTTCTGATAACATGCAATTACAAATAAATTTGCTTTGAGAGTAAAATGTTTCCGCATAAGATTGCCTGCAAAATTAATCTGATATTGCAAGCTCCGCTGCCACGATTTGCCTCGCTTACATATAACTTATATCAGGATGGTTTTAATCAGGCTACTCATAAATCAGCAATAACCTGAAATGCACTATTGCATATATATGATCATTCAGTCTAATGCACTTGCATACATTTCAATGGTTCAACAAAGGAATTAAATGCCACCAGTAATCCAGGATCTAATATAAAAATTTTGGAAATGTTTAATTTTGTTTCTATTAACAGCATATTATGTCTTGTCAACTAAGTAATTTTGCAAAATAGATCCATAGACAAACACAAATAGCCCTACATAAGAGTTATTGTAATTGTCTTGGCATTTGGCAAGATTGGCCATCATGACCATAAATTCTTGGTGCTCATTAGAGGAATAGGAAAATCCAAACCCTGACTCAATAAGCACCTGAGAATATAATATGATAATATAAACAACAGCTATCCATATCTGAAAACATATTGGCTTGAGGATAAACCCATTGCTGTCAATAAGAAAACAAAATGATGAGTCATCTATCACTTCTCGTTTCTTTCAGGGACCCTAGATAAATTACATTGTGTTTGTAGATACTGCACTGCATCCATTATTTGACACCAGCGACTATGACAGACACTTACTGCGTTGCGTGGGTTCTCCAGGCGTTGTCAGGCCAGCCCAATTACAAAGCAATTTCGGCCATGCAGGGAAAAAGTTTAAAAGGAACCATTATCGCATCCAATAAACAACAGCAATTATGTGTAATTTCATGTCTTGCCACAGGTGTTGAGGCTGAAAGGGCATTCACAAGGAGAAGGGGGAAAGGGTTTTCTTTTTTTGTGTGAAACTCACTGATGAGTGTGTATTAAAAAATAAAATGTTGATTGTTTTGTCTAAATCTAAAATATGATCATCAAGTGTTTCTTTCTAATTTAGTATGTTAAGTAATACTGGTGGATATAGGAAAATGGTTTGTCATGGTGCCTCCCTCTTGTGCTTAGTGTGGGAATTACAGCGCCGAAGAGTGATGTGAATTAGTTTTTCTCCTTCATTTTATTAATAGTAATAATAAAAATAATAATTGTACTCTGGGCATGGACCTTTGCAGGAAATTAGTTTAACCAAACCACTGAAAACACTACCAAACTCTATAAGATACAACTATATTATTGTTAGAATGCATATTAGATATATACTGTACAGCTTCCGTTGACACACATTGTAGCCCTGGTTCCACAGCACATTTATTACCGCCATCGTGTGGTTTTGAGCAGGAATGACATCCAGATACAATTTTAGACCTTTTATTCTGTGAGATTATACGTGGAGTCTGTGGTGGATTTAGAGTGGCTTCTAGCCTACTCAAACTGGATGAAAAGCTGTGAGACTGGGTTGCATTTTACCCTCGTTTTGAATAATAATTATCATAGTAACGATATTCATATTAGAAATGGAAATAGAATAACGGCCTATTAGGTTTACTCCTGGGGATTTATTGTTAGCCCACAAAGGTCTCTAAATTTGGTCAGAGGTCAAATTAACAATAAGATAAATAAGAAAAAAATGTATTGATGAATATTATCATTTTCCCAATACATTTAATCACAAATCTATCCACATAATGCCTGGTTCCAAACTTACAGTATACAGTCCCCCCCACCCCCCCCACCCCCCACCCTCTGGAAAACGGATGAGCCCAGTTGGTTCTTCCCTTCGTCTCATTTTAATGCAGAGCGGGCTCAATAAGTTTTACAGATGCGCTTCGACATGGTAATGTTGCTACATTTAATGTAAAATGACAATTACATTATTACATTAATCAAGAACTTTCTGCCCTGTAATACTGTGTTAATGCTGTGTTTTAAACATATTTCATACTCTTTGTAATATAACTGAGCCCTCTGTAAATAAGCTATTGTGACATCACTGTCAATACATCTACATAGTTAGCTATATCCCCATTTTATTCATGTGCATTCATCGTTAAAAGAATATGTTAGCCAATTATAAACCTCTAAATATACTTTAGATGTTTAGAAAATTCTTTTAATTTGTTTAGGATTGCATTAAATGCTCAACCACCACCCCAACCCCCACCCACAGCAAAATGGTTTATGGTCTAAGGGCGTGGCATTCCGTCACAAACTGATGATGTCACAAAGTTCAGAGATCAGAAATACATTTGAATCTTGTGGTATTCTTTGCGACATTGTTTGACAGCCTTCGATAAAGGAAGTACTGTAGTGTGGCTTTTGAACAGCTTCTAAACTACAGTCGCATTTGTTTGGCACTTTTGAACAGTAGCTATAGACTACAATAAAAAAAAATATTTTGTTACGACACAAACCACACATAATGCACAGACTGGCAACAGGGCTGACCAGGCTTCGTTCCTGCCTAAAAGGAAAGCGAGCACTGGTAGCTGATCCCATGAACACCTCGGAATCCACCGATGGGTGCAAATTTGTTGAAATCAAACCAGGTCGGATCATGAGGGTCAAGCATATCACCCCTGTCCGACCCGTGGTGGAGGAGCCCAGTGAGCAAGGTGCCACCATCAGCTACAAGCGCAGCATCATAGTTCGCTACAACGGATGGCAGATCATTGAAGATTTGGGGAATAGCGCAAAAGCCGCGCTAAAAAATGGTCCCTACGCACCCAAACACACCGTGGTCACAGATTGTGAGAGGCAAGTGACCTCCTGTAAAGGGACGCACCCGGACGTGGCACTGTTCTTCATCCATGGGGTCGGGGGGTCGCTGGACATCTGGGGCCGTCAATTGGACGACTTCTCCCAGCTGGGCTACGAGGTGATTGCGCTGGACCTAGTAGGTCACGGAGCTAGCTCCACGCCGCTCCACGCAGCGGCTTACACGTTCTACGCCCTCGCTGACGATGTGCGGCTCATCTTCAAGAGGTATGCCCGCAAGAGGAATATCCTCATAGGGCACTCCTACGGCGCCTCCTTCTGCACGCTCCTGGCCTACGAGTACCCAGAGCAGGTCCATAAGTTAGTGCTGATAGCTGGAGGAGGTCCAAGCAGGCTAGAGCCTAGCTCCATGTTCGACATGCCCATCTGGGTGCTGCGCTGCCTCTTCCCGCTACTCAGATCGATCTTCCTCCAGAATGGCTTTGCCCGGCAGGGGGCTGAGGAGAAGCAGATGATGAAGGACAGCAATGCCTTCAACGTGTCGCCATTTGTGTTGCGAGCCGTTATGAACGGGCAGTATTGGCCTGAAGGGGGCTGGGGGTACCACGCTGAGCTCACCGTGCCTACACTGCTGTTGCACGGTGCGCACGACAAGTTTGTAATGGTTGATGATGCATACAGCATGGACAGCCTTCTGCTTTTGTCCTTCTTGAGGGTCGTGGAAGATTGCAGCCACATGGTAATGCTGGAGTGTCCCGAGACTGTCAACAAACTCCTACATGAGTTCTTCCTCTGGGAGCCTGAAACACACCTGTCCCACCGAGGTTGCACTTGAGTCTAATGGCTGCACATAGGGAACTACAGACAGCCCATCAAAGAAATGTCTCCTGAAGTTCAACGCACAAGCCGACTGTTCTACACCGGCATCACAGCAGGTCCTTGTGTGTCACACCCTGCGTCGAGACCAGTTTCTCCTCCAGAAATGTTTAATAAAAAAACAAAAAATTACCTAATTGTATAGGGGTGGCCATATGGGGCCACTGAAAATCTTAGGGTGGCACACAAAAACCAAAAGCCATAACTGAATTTCATGAATTCGATTATGCTGTTGTAGTAAGCCTATATAGGCTAATATAAAATCTATAATTATCCAGATTTAATGCCCTCGCCCTTTGCAATTCTACACTTAACGCTCCGAGATTGCTCAATCTCTTGTCGCTCATTGTATTTCTCAAATGGGTCTTGATTAACACAGAAAAACTGTGCTCACATGCTGCAGTGCTCACAGGTAATGCAAGTGCAATTCTGCAAAGTTTAAACATCTCGTGGAACACCTCCCTATATGGCTCAAGGAAGACTGTAAGCGAGTGGTTGCTTGCTTACAGTCATTTTGACGGACATGGTTGTAGAAATAATCTACTTGAGACACAGCCTGGACTCGGTCTGATTCCAAACTACTGTCTGAGGACTGTACAGGAGGTGGCGGGGACTTGTGGTCCTGAGGTGGTCCACTGGGTTCCTGGCATGGCTGACACTTAAATTTTTCTTTATGCCTTCAATTTTTCTTTATGCTTGCTGCAGTTAAAATATATAAATAAATTGAGTATATGTTCCACTAACATTTAAATTTATTAAGATATTGTCTGAAAAGCAAACACACCTTTTACTTCAGATGACATACTTTCTGCTCAAGCTTCCTATACAGGATACACAATAAGGTCTTTTAGCAGACAATATTTACTGTAGGGCTTCCGTATAGCGACCCAAATGATGCAGTGATAGGGCATTTGCAGAATAGGGCAAGACTCAGACCAAACTTTGAAGACCTAGATAGATAGAATATGGAAGTGTGGAACATGTTGAATATGTTTTAGATGTTGTCAGCCCTTTTGCAATAACTTAGTTGGTAGAAATGTCAACCATAACTGAAAAAAGTAGTATTAGATATCATCATGTTGTTTGGGCCTATACTGTATATTATGTAAAAAGAAATAAATAATAATCACATTTACATTTAAGCAGATTAATTATCCATAAAATAAATGCACAAACTCACACTGTGGCTGTTAACAGCTTGAGATATAGGTAGGCTACTAAACATGCATCAGCAAAAGAACGTCCTGTTGTTACGCAACACCATTGTGGGCCACAAGACAAACATGTTTTTTGTTCGAGATGTTCGAGATGCCACTAACGACCTGGGTCTCTGTTTGGTCCCTTGGAGCCTAATTAATCTTTTTATTTAGATGTTGCAGATGGTCACCACAATGTGACCATTGTCTTGCAAAAGTTTTCGTTCTTACTGTAGCCTACGTTGTTGTAATTTTCGTGTAATATGGGTTTATATTGCTGATAAACAACTTCATTACTATTTTTTTAGAGGTCAGGCAACCTGCTGATTGAGGCTGCGTAAAGTCCCTGGTGGTCCCTGGGAATTGGTGAGAGGATCGCAATGCGTTTCCGTAGATACGTCCCACCAGATGAGCTCCCATGATACACAGCGTAGGTACAATGCGTTAAAATGACAAGCGCTCTGGGACATTGGCTCTTTGCACCGGGCGTTACGGTGCAGGCGTGCAACGATAACTTTAAATCGTTGCTGTTCTTGGCAGAGCTCTAATAGAATGCGAATATAGACCTACCTGACATTTAAACCGCGCCTACACTTTTTTATTTTCTTTTATCAATGTTGTAGTCTAATATCCAACGATCGTATTTCTACCCCGTAAAGACGGAAGCTTTTCTACGCGAGGTGTAACGTTTATTGTAAGTTTTTGCACAGTGACGTGTTTGTTCAAATTATTTCAAACATGTATGTTGCAGAACCTACGGTATCACAATGATGGCCGAGCTTTTTAATGTATTTCAATTTGAGTTTATTACCTCCATTTCAACATTGGTCGTTGGATAGTAGCCTGACATTTTACCTGCACACTCGAAGGAACTTTACGCACAACGATGAGTTCTGAAAAACCAAGCTTTCTCTCACAGCCGGTCGTGAAGAACATTTTCATGTACCGAAACGGCGACCCTTACTATGAGCCTCGTCGTATAGTGATAAACCAAAAAAGGGTGAGTACTTTTGAGACTTTACTGAGAGAGGTGACCGGCGGGGTGCAACCCCCGTTTGGAGCCGTCAGGAACATCTATACCCCGAGAGGGGGACACAAGGTGGACTGTTTGGACCACATCCAAAGCGGAGAGCAATATGTCGCTGCAGGGAGAGAGCGGTTTAAAAAACTTGAGTAAGTGGAAACCTTTATTTATTAAGTCTTCTCGTGGATATCTCAATGCATAGCTGGATATTATTTATATATTTTCTCTGGTCACATCAAAACGTTTAACATTAGTCATAATTATGTATTTTCTTCTATGAGACCCCAAATAAGTAGCCTATATAAATGAGTCCCACACCTGTTGATGGAGTCTTTGGTCTAGAACTTAACATGTGTTGACTAAACAATGTGACAACATGAGACTTCATCACTGTAAATTGTGCTTACAGCTACCTACATATTAGCTCCAGAAAGAAAAGGATGATGCAGACTCTTCCATTGCAGGTAAATCATTGATTTTTTTTAAAGGAAAAATAACATTAAGCATGCTTCCATTTAGACAGTCAGTAGGTCAGCCATTCACTACAGCCTCTGTAGATACTCACTTTCTAATGGACTGTGGACAGTACATATACTGAAGGTTGACATCAAGTTATTAGCATATACAGTAAAATAAAAACTTGAGGACTTTAGCAATACCCTACACCTTGTTCAATTGCTTCCCCTCGTGAACTTCTGCACACCAGGGCAGAGGTTTGAAAAGGTGAGGTGTAATGTTTAGTCACCCCTATCTATTGTCATCTGTTAAGAATTGCTCGGTTGTCGTCTCAGTGGTCATGCATTATTCATTTATGGATTATAATCATCCTACCTTAAATGCATCTTTAATCACCAGCCACCAGGTCTCAGCCAAAACAAGGAGAGCTTGTAGGCACATACAGTATGCCACAAACTTGTCAACTATGGTTGCCTTTACAAATCAGAGGTTGTTTTTATTATTTAACCCATAAAAACAAGGAAGAATCAAGGCAGTATCAGTGGGTTCCAATATATCAGTATATTAATACATGAATGAATAATGATAAAATATTACTATAGTTCCTTTTGATGTAAAGTTTGTTTCATTATCAGGTAGAGCTTTAGTAATAAAATACTTGGATGTTGGTAGAGCTTTTGTGCAGCACACATGGTTCTATAACTTTTCAATACAGATGTTTTAAGATACTGGTAAGCTCTTGCAGTAAACATTGTAGGCCTACATAGTATACATGGCACCTTACAAGTCCTACATCATAATGGCCAATGTCTAACATGAATACACATGTCCTGGTACACAAATAGAAGATGTAACTGATATCCTGCTTTCTTAAATGAGGCCACAACCCGTCCACTAACCCTTGTAAAGCATGGAGCTTGGCTGATACTTTAAAGTACCAGTTGTTAATTCAGATTATTATTATAAATAACAATAAATAAAGGTACCAGGTTCTTCAAAATGGACAGTTATTTGATTATAGAAAGAGGAGCACAGTAGTACTGCCTATTCAAACTGATGAGGTTTTGTCTTCTCATCTCCTTGAATACACTGTAGACTCAAGTGCCTGCTGTTACTATTATAAACATTATTCAGAAAGCATTAAAAGCGCCAATCTAGTATACAAGTGGCTAGTTTTCCTCTTGGTCCCCTTCTTAGCCATCTGATTGGGTGGTTTGGAGAGGTTCTTCTCTAATGCACAACTCCTTCATAGCTAGCTGGCAGGGTTTGGCTAATTTTATGGTTGCCTGATTGCTTAAAGCGCGAAACAAAATCTGATTAGGCCTTCTAGCTGTTAATAGCTTTAAATAAACCATGATGCATGAGGCATAACAAAATGCAACATCTTTAAAGTCAGGATGCATGGGGGACATATAATGGCACAATATATTTCTGATCACAGGATTTTTCAAAAAATCACAAAATACACAGTTTAGACTCTAAACTGTGTATTTTGTGAATTTTCTTGTGGCTTCAACATCTTTGTTGCTATTGTGCACAGACCAGACCCCAGAAAATATACCTCCTCCCCTATCTCTCTCCCAGGATCAGTGTATTAGTGTCGAAGTGGGTTTCCAGGTATTGTGGGACAGAATAGGCTGTGCTCACACGCAATTTCATACACCTTGAGGATTAAAGTGGACAGGACATTAGGAAGGATCTATCAGTATAGTAGTATTGTCCTGCTAGAAAAGAGGGTCAGTTCGGATAGGTTTCCTTCTCTCTCCATGAGGGGAAAAACAAATTATTAAGTAAGTGTCTTTTCCTAGTAGGGCACAAAAAGTCAAAATAATGTATTTCTTTCAATTTAGAAGGTGAAGAAACATAAGTATTTTGCATTTCTTGTCCTCTTTTCAGTTTGCTGATGGACAAAAGAAAAAAACATGCAAATACAAGAGAATGTGTTATTTAACTTTGCTATGGTATTTCACACAGGAATACACTTTACTGTGTAGTGTACTTAATTTTTAGTGTGCCATACAACATAATCATATACATCACTCCCCTTCAGCCTAAAGCAGTTCCACAGAGTCGGATCATTGTCTCAGCTAGATTTCTGAAACCCATCCGGGAGCCATGTCCAATATTGTAAGTTTAATTCTATAATCCTACACCTATCCACCTATCTATCAGTGGGTGTGGTTACCAAGTTGTATCAATGTCTAAAGTTTTACCTTTTTTCTGCCCCAGTGTGGTAGCAAATGGAGACGTGCTGAATCCAGTCATGAGGCTGTTAATCGCCCAGAGAATGCTGAGCCAGTTTGATCGAATACTAGAGATGGTCACAGAGAAGATGGGCTTACGAATCCTCGGGGGCGTACGAAGGTATTTTAAAAGAAACAAATTGAAAATTGTGTATATTTTAAAGGTCTACTACTTTTTTCCAGTTGTGTGGTCAGCTGTGTTGTCGGAAGAGACCTGAAAGGGCTGGACTACTTATGAAATCTGTCTAGCATGTAATTTACCTTTGTCCTCGCTGAAAAAGTCATGGTTAAAAACAAACCAGTCAGATTTTGCTCTAGGTGTGACATAATTTCTGCATTGTAACCAATTGTCTCTGAACTATCCTCCCTCAGATAGCCAGTCAAGTTAGAGTAAACAAAACTGAAATGGAATTTTCAGAGGAGAGGAGAAAAGTTTAGCCATAATGACAGTTGGGAATGATATGAGAAGATACTTTTTGGAAAATGGTGCAACCATTAGTCTGCTTTAATGACTGACGCATGCACAACCAAATTGGAGACCCACAAGTAGGCCCACACTCTACCTGGTCAAGTTCAACAGTACCAGTGGTCATTCCTCCACTAAGCAGGAAGAGCATTGTGTTACTGTATACTCTGTGTTTGATGGTTTCTTTGTGCACACCCCCGTTCACATGTTCCATGTAGTATAACAGGGACCCATGATATCTCCGTTCTGCCCCTTCTGGCCAGTAAATTTACACTACCCCTATTTTTGAGTATTTTAGAATAAAATAGTGTTGGGTAAACTCACTGAGGGTGTGTGTGTGTGTGTGTGTGTGTGTGTGTGTGTGTGTGTGTGTGTGTGTGTGTGTGTGTGTGTGTGCAGTCTTTACACTTTTGAAGGCCAGCAGGTGAGTGATGGGTCCCATCTGGAGAGTGGTCAGTTCTACGTGGCCGTGGGCAGAGAGAAGTTTAAGAAGTTGCCCTATACTGAGCTGCTTTTCACCAAGCCCAGAGGGGCAAGAAGGATGAACGGGTAGGAGCTACCACATAGAAAATAAAGTATACTGTGTAGAGATTTCATGTCATGAACAGTCACATTTTATTTTTTAGTCAATAATCCAAAAGCAAACTACGTTTTAAAACATTGTATTTGTATCCCAAAAAACTTTGTGAGGTCATATGAAAACAAAATTACAGGCAGCATTTTATGCGTGCATGCTACACCTGGGTTTAATAATTTGCTGCTATGTGAAATAATAGTAAAAATACATAAAAAATAACATCAACCTTAAGCTACAAAGGGCAGTTCCTAGATCCAATATTTAGTTTGTTTTTTATGTGGTCCTTAATTACTCAAGGTTAATATGCCCTCTCTACCTCTCTACTTAATATGCCCTCTCTACTTGATTTGTTAATAAACAAAAGCAAAGCGAAGTAGTATTAAGAGACTCATAGACATGATAGTATTTTACCAGGGGGATTTGCACACTAAATGTGCTCTGTAAATTGAGCATTTTTTTGCACACAAGAGAGATTGTCCTTATACTGTATCCTTTTTTATACAGTATATTACAAAGTTGTTGTTTTTTTACGTTTTGTGTTTGCAGATCTAAGGCCTTCTCCCTACCCCCCATTTACCGATCCTCAAAGCAAAATGGAAATGTAAGAACCATATATTTTTAAATGTATGAATCCTGTTGGTGTTTTTTTATCCAAGTAACTGCATTGTTTAACCAATTAATTATATAACAGCCAAGGCATTATGAAGTGCTCATTATGAAAGAATAGTACTTCTTCACAACACACATTCTCACTTATATGACTTAGTTGTTGTAAGCCCGCCCCTTAGCACTCAGGTGCTGTAGGAGTATGAGCTCTATTTTGTAACACGGGAAATTCCGTAGACAAATCCATGAGGGTACCTTATGGGACTTAAGAATATTACAGGATATCTGACTCCAGATCCTGGGATTTTTAAAGAACATGAATAAAGCTTCTTCAATGACTGCAAATTGTGTGCAATCTCCCACAGAGTAAGTCCACGGTGGGAGGCAGCGACAGTGGTGAAGGCGACTTTAAAGCCTCTCCTCCGGCCCAGAATGACGACAGCAAGGAGCTGTCCTCTCTCGTGAGAGAGTTCTCCCAGGCCAGACTCCTCTCCCTCAGGAAGAAGAGGAGTGGACTGATCCAGGGCGCCCCTGATAACGGTAGGCTGGAAATTAAATTCATGATTTAAAATTATATTTGTATTTATTTACTTATTAGTTGATCCGTGAGAGAAATCCTATTTTTTTCACCTGATTGGCGTGCCCTGACAGGTGCTCCTGGGAGCAGGTGGGGGTTGTTCAAAGATAGCTGCTAAAAAAACCCACATGTAGATGTTTTAACCGTGAAATTATCCCACTCCCACAGACCTCAAAGCTATCCTGTCCCCTATGGAGGATGCTTGTCATATTAACTGTTAGCTTTGTGAGAAATCAAACATCCACCCAACCACTTCCACTACCCAGAGGATGGATGGTGGTAGTAGGGTTTTGATGGTAAATTGGATCCCACAGCCCTCGCTATGTACATTTTGATAATTTATATTTATGAGCATTAGTGAAAATTTCTGCTAGAAGTACTGTAAATATTATGTACTGAATAATGTGTAAACAAAGGAAATTATTACCTTAGACTTAACCTTAAACTTAACCCCAATATAACCTTCATAACCTTCTTGTGTGTGTGTCTTTGTGCACCTGTTTGCATGTGTAAATGATGTGCATATCAATTGTCCAACATGGTCCCACCTGATTTTTCAATGTAGCACGTGTGTTTCATGAAAATCCAGCACCTCAAATGTGTCGCCACAAAACATAATCCACACAATAAAACAAAATAACAATAAAAAGGACATTGAACAAACCAGACCACTAAGGACTACACTAAGATAATGCCTTCGTTAAACGTACGTTTCAAGGAATGATTAAAAAGCAAAATCACAGCAAAGGCAGTGGATCACAGGCTGCACATTGAAGCAAACATGGAAATGGCAAGCATGAATAAATAATGGGGATTGGAGAAGAGAGAAAACCTGTATTTGAGCGTAATCTCCCTTTTAGATTATAGATGATGTAATTCTCCAGAAAGCTTATGTAACGTGCTGCATTCTCAAACAGCCACTCAGTGGCACTATTGCTCTGCGGGAAGGACAGGAAGTCGGCCTGGTATATTGAGACCACCACGGCAACATATTAGCCTCATGTTACATGAAATGCATTACATCATCTTCTGGTCTTATAATAGATCTGGATCATTGTCCTTGAGAAGCCCTGTACCTTCAGTTTTGCTTTATTTGTTGCTCTAATTGGGAGTTAAATTTGTCTCCCGCATGTAGGAAATGTCTCACTTTAAACCTGCTGGAGCGTGACCTACATTACGTCATCTACATAGCGGCTCCTGATAGATGGAACTAGTTTTCTTCTCTGGCAGCAGGGTTGACGGCAGAGGTCCAACGGAGCATGAAAAATTGTGTATGTGCGGTTCATGGTAGCTGGCATTTTGTGTGAATGCATGAAAAGCATATACAGTGTATATATATATATATATATGTGTGTGTGTGTGTGTTTATTTTAGACCTCTGTCACCTCAGAAGCCTCTGAACACTAGATTGTGTGTCTTGTCATGTTACAGGCTTAAAGAAACCGGTTGTATTATGGGTCCCCTTGGGTGACATTGACCAAAGATTAAATTATCCAAAAGACTAGTCAGACTACCATGACTGTCATTTGACAAGATCATTCAAATGGCTGGTATGGCACAACCTACAGTCTGTTACCCTTCACCGCTTGCCCTGGAAAGGAGTCATTGTTACAGGAAATGCTATTTTACTTGGTAGCTAGGATGCAGTACAAGCAATGCTGTAAATATGGCAGTGAAGGTCACACAGCACAGAAAGAGCCTCAGTGTCGCTCTAGTCTCTGTCCATGGTGCTGAAAACCAAACTGCATACGGGTCAGGCTTTTCAGGCTGAGGCAAATGCTTTGCCACTTTCTACGTTAACACTACAGCATAGTGACTTTCCAGTCACATTCTAGTTTAGGTTTTGGCAACACACCTATAGCAAATAAGTGGTACACAGCCATTTCTAAACCAAATATCTATGGACTGCATGTACCAATGATTTGACCAGGGATGTCTCGACTCCTCCACACCAGATTATAAAAACTGAATATAGAACTGGATAGATACGCTTTCCTGAGCTGGGGGCACACTGAATTGTTACCACACAATATTACCTCAGTAATATTGACAATATTACCTAATATTGTGACATACATTCTATAAACTATTACTTTATTGTTAGAGTGAGAGTTGCCAGCTCACTATTATTATTTGGTTTCTAAACAGTATCTTTGGTTATTTTTGCTAATTGCCTCCAAGAACAAATCAGCACTAAAATTGTATTTGTCCATTTGCCTTCCTTGAACTAAATGTTAAAATCGGTTTCTTCCGCTAACCATTTTATTGCTAGACACATTAGCTTTCCAAAAGTAATTCAGTTAATTATTTTAATAATATTTCCGCACTCAGCCTAAGCTTCCCTGCAGCAAATGAGAGATTTAGCCTAGTGATTTTCAGAGGCACTTAACTGATCTTGGCTTCAGTTTCCGTGTGGGAAATCCTGCCCGGTGCTGGGTCTGAGGTAAACACATTACCATGCTCTAAATGCCACAGGAACACAGCCAGAGAAGTTAGTCAGACTGGCACCGGCTGTGGAAAGAACACAACATGAAACCTATCGCTTTAGATCAGCAGTGTGACGGAACAATGGCGCCAAAACAAAAGATCATAAAGGTATCTTGTCATGTCAGAGGTATGAAAGACAGAGAGGATATCAGGAGGAGAAAGAGAGAGAGGGATAAAAAGGGTAAGAAAATGGAGGTAGAGACAGAAGACAAAGACAGAGGATTTAAGCATGAGGGAGATGGATAGACAGACAGACAGACTTGAAGACAGACAGAAGCACATGAGAGGGGGAAAGGGAGGAGAAATAGACAGTAGCCCCGTAACCTGAGATGCCCCTTCTGTTCTTTTCTGTCTTTGTTGTGACAGATGAGGTGTGTCTAGCTCTGTGTGTGTGTGTGTGTGTGTGTGTGTGTGTGTAGGCCTATATATCTGTCTGTTACACTGTGTGTCTACCAGTACCTATTATTCATTCCCGCATGCAGCTCTGGGGAACCAGAATGTTGAGTACGACAGCGCCCCCTGCCTTGCGTATAATGAAGATTAATGTGTCAAATTTATAAGAGTGGGAAGTGATGAGACACACACGGAAGAGACAAGGAGTGAAATTGGCACACAGCAAAGGTCATGAACTGAATTTGAACCCAGGAAGAACCTTATTAGCCTTCATAGCCACCAGGACACTGCTGTGTTTTGTCCTCACCAGGCCGGTTTCATAATCCCCTGATTAGCAGAAGAGTGGGCGAGAGCAGGGGATCAAAAGGGGAAAATAATAAAGAATAAAAGGGGGTGAGACAGTGGAGAGGATCAGGATGGTCAGGTGTGGAATAGAGAGACTGACAGGAGAAAGGAGAAGAAGAGGGTAAAAGAGGCAATTCGGATAAGAATGGTGAAGATGAATGGAGATCTAATGGGAAATGATAGAAGATTAAATGAAATACAGTAGGGTTAAGAAGTTGAATAGAGGGGCGAACAAGAAAAATGTAGGGACTAAAGGTTGGAGGAATAGCTGCCTTTTCTTTTGACCGATCAAAGCAGCGATGTACTTGTCTTTGCAGCCTGCTGGGGTCAAATAAGAAAAAGGCAGACATCTTACAGAAACAGAATGACATAGAGCTGGAGAATAGGAAAGCAAATTAGTGAACAACTTAAGTGACAGGTTTTTGTTTTTACTGCAGTATGTTATACAAAATCAAAAAATGTCCGGCTACAGGCAGAAACCTTAAATCATCGGAAATAAATCTTTACAGCATATTAATACATCTGTATCTTTACTACATCATGGCATTTCGGTGTGCACGCGCACACACTCATGCACACACTCATGCACACACTCACATTCGCATATTCACTGTCTTTCTCCCAAAGGAGATTTTAAAATTGATCTTGCATTCACTATGCTTCACAATGAAACACAATGAAAACAAGTAGATGGGCCATTGTACACCAAGGTGACTTTGCTGATTCCTGAATTAAAACCTCAAGGATAGACTGTATTCACTTTGCACGTAGAACAAAACCTTGTGCTTTCAACACACCAAGAGCCAACTCAATTTGCACCGCATGAAGGGTTCACGTTCTTCCAAACCGCTTCTGTTTGACTTCGGCAGAACAGGAACAGAGATAATGAATACTAAAGATTTCGAAGGCTGACAATTGGCGCTTTGGATTCAGGTAAGCTCTTATTTAAAATTAAAAAAAAAACAGGAAAAGCAATATTTTCCTCTATGAGAAAGGGACAATGGTTTCTGAATGCACTTGCATCCCAAATCAGCTACCCTCGAGAGGCTGGGGAATTATCCCTGTTAATGTGATGTATATATACTGTCTATCGAGGACATGGCTGGGAGGGGACATTTACACAAATAGGTTGTGTGTCTTAAAACGTGGTTTTGGGCTGTTGTGTATACTGTACTGGGGGTTTGTGTTCCTGTGTCTGTGTAGTTTGGCTCTAGTTTGTGCCTCTGTGTTCTTCACTATCTGTGTCAAAGATATAGATATATTTATATATTTATAAGTACGTGCATATGTGTGCCTTCCATGAACCATCTCGCCGCTGTGCTTTCAGATCTCTTTTTACTGTTGTTAGCCTTTCATCTTTCAGTCTCAGTAAGGCGGACAAGAGTTTCTTTATGACCCTGATGCAGGATTACTGGATTAAAGAGTGGGGTAGATTTACTAATCCGTCACATTAATCTGTTAACAAGTGTTTCAGCTGTGACACACTGAGTATAGCTTCAGGATAAAGTCTACGAAACAGTGCCACTACTATACTCCATTTGAAGTTGAGTTTATCTTAGTACTGATTGACTGGTTGGTTACCTGCACTGTGATAAACCTAAGTACTAGAACAGACCCTTTGCCGAATTCTACTTTTCTATATTTTTGGGGGGGAAATACAAAGCTGTATTAATTTGTTTCAGCAGTATAAGTAGATTCACAAAAAGGGACAGTATTATATTTAAGTCAAGTTTATTTATATAGCCTTTAATCACATTACAGTCTCAAAGGGCTGCACAGGTCCACATTTCACATGGAAACAAACAACACCCCCTCCACACCGTATCCTCCCACTGGGCAAAAAACTCCCTAATAAACCACTTGGGGGGGGGATGGAAAGAAACCTTGGGAAGGGACCACAAAGGGAGAAGCCCAGCCCTTCCAGGACAGCTAGGATGCTATGGGTAAAGAGTGGGCAGCAACATTAGCATTACACAAGTCGTATAATATATTACCAAGAAAACGAAATATTGTACAATTTATTACAGCTGTAGCTCATTTTACTGTGCCTGTCTTATTACAACCTGCAAGAGAAATCCCTAACCTTAAATCCCTAACATATTAATTATTCTTTCATCTCTGGTCAGTGAAGGAGAAAAAAACAACCTCTACTCCAAGTTATACAGTACCTGTTTTGTGACATGATCCTTTTTTCTACACTGCCAAACAAAGGAAATCCACACCGAACACCTTTTAGTTGATATAAACCATAATTAATATTTAATTGGAAAGCATTTCAATCAGGTAACCATATAGGGAGGGAAAGAGAGAGAACTGTATTTTTTGCCTATTGGTGGTTTCTTAGACACACACAAAGACACACACTCAGTCATCATTTCCAAGACTGACAGACTGACCTTTATTGAAGGAATAAGACTCAGATCCTGTTTAGAGATGTGCAAAGTCGCTCATCTCCGTCTTACACTCAGTTCTTTGGCCTGTTAAATATACTTAAATAATCCCATGATTATTATAATGCCTCCCACAGCTAAACCTCGATCAGTTTTGTGTTTCAAATGCATTACATTTTACCATCAAGTCTACTGTTTGTTTTAGGAATATTTATTTTTGAACAGGTATGAGGAGAAAGGGAAACTGATACCTGAAACAATAGTCACAACGTTCTCTTTTTCTGCCTTGTGTCTCAAGTATAATTGGATATTTGTTATACGATTGTGCTGTTTACTACAGCATAACGTTTTGCTGTTGTGCTTCTTATTGCTAATTACTCGAATGCTCTTGATTCACTTGTGCATATGAAAACTGAAAAGCCTGTAGTAATTGTGCACTCCAACAAACCTGCCTTGCTGAGTTTAATTTCTATACATGAAATTAGTTTCTGACTGGTATTGAGCTGTGTGTGTAATATTTCTATGTCCAAACTGTATCATTTGAACTTTCCAGTGGTTTGTACATTTTACGGGAGGGAAACATTGTGTAGGTATTGCATCATAAACATATTTTACAATTACAATTAGGTAAATTTGCAGACGCTTTTATCCAAAGAGACTTATAATTACATTATGCTATTACATGGAGCAGGTTGGGGTTAGGCATCTTGCTCAAAGATGCTTACAGGTAGGCCAACTCTGGAGCTTGAACCCACGACCTTCTGACTGGGAGACCAACACTTGACTACTAGACTATCTTGCCCCTATTTTCATGCTCTTGGCCCTAACTGCCTGAAGTATGGAAATAACATTTCTTACCGTAGGGTCAACATGTAGCTTTTCGCTACAAAATTAAAACATGGGTATCTATCATGTTTACGGGACAAGAGTTTCCACTACTTTCTAATAGTAGTAATAGTGTAAATAAGGGACAATAACGTGTGGTCATTATGTTACACAGTATCGAGAGGGTAAGATTGTTCCATTTACTTATACCAAACAAGTTAACAACATACAAACCTGAAATAAATTAATTTCCGATGGCCCTTGCATAGAGTGATGCAGTATAATCTCTTTCTGGTGCTCTTTCATTGTCTGGGGAAGTTGCTGCTGTGTTATCCTTTCACGTTAGATTGCTGTGTTTCACCGTTAGATGGCACTGTTGTTCTATGTTCATATTGATCATTGCAGCCCACTGCTTTTTATATATTTATTTAACAAACCTCAACTAATATGGGATGAATATTTTTTTTGTATTTCTACTGTATGTCATTTTAAAATTTTAGAATAGATATTGAATATTTTTGGGATTAAGGGTAAAATATTCAAACAACTAAACAGTTTCAAGGCAATTTCTTTATTTTTTACGACCTCACATTCCCAGTTCTCACGTCTAGACAAGTTAAAGTCTGTAATATGCTGAAATACGGTCAATATCCGTAGACACCTTCACCATCACCCACAACCTGGCACTGTTATTGGTATTTGTCTTGACAAGCCTGCCGCAAGGTACCAAATCACACAATGCCACTGCAGAGATTCGATTTTTACCGAAAAGTAACAGTCTTTTCCTAGCAGGACCTTCTCCGCAAGTGAAGGTTCCTGTTCTTACAAGACAAACTAATAAGGCTGCACATTATGATAGATGAATAGACAAGCAGGTAGGGGCTTCATTCATCCCCAGAGGGAAATGTGGACTGGAGGAACCACATATGACTCTTGTAATTTGCCCTTGTAAAGTAAGGACGCATTCGTTTCCTCTCTCTTGTTGTAGATGATGTTGATGATGGAAAATCAGACGATAAGGAGGACCAGACTGCTGAAGAGGTATACATATACTATACATCAGATATGATAAGTCTATACCTTTTTTAGAATTGACTGTCCTTAAAATGAAAACCCGAGATTACTTGCATTAGATATTAGGCAAAAGAATCAATATGACATATTAAAAGGGGGTAACAATGGTGACAGAAACACCTTGGTTGTCTGATCGCGTTTGGTAGTGAACTTTAACTTTGGTGCTGACATTGAAATCAAGGGCTTTTTGTTTAATACATTGTTAATAAATTAATCAACATTTGTTTCAAAAATGATGGAAGGCAATACAACATTGAAATATAGTGATGCATTTGGTTTGAGGCCTCAAGATATTAACTGGAACATTCCCAAAGCAATCTGTTGTAGGACGCCAACTATTCAGTTCATAGTGGGCTTTGAGAGACTTAATTTCTGGCCTACTGTTACTTTAATTTTCCCACACTTTATTTATATTACACCATCCTCTACAGGCTGATTAGCAAAACGGAGATATCATTAATACAAATTTTGGGAATAAAACGACCAAGAACATTAAACATTCAGAGAACTGTTCTGAGAGCACTTTTGAACTCTCTCAGGGAACAGTGAGTCATGCCAGGGTGCACAATATTTGTGTGCCAATTATGTGGCTTTTAAAATATTTAGAGACCCCAACTGTTTGTGTGGGGATGCATTACAGAAACCTCCAACAGAGAAGAGGGAAGCCACAGGGGCTGTTGATGAAAAGGAGTATGAGACGGAGGAAGCAGTTGCTGAAAACGCCACCGAAAAAGAAACCACCACAGAAGAAGAGGAGATGAAGGAAAACGAGGAGACGAATGAAGAAGAGAAAGCGAGAGAAGATCGCAGTCCCGGTGCTCCCTCAGAGGATGGGAAAGGGGAAGAGGGGATGAATGGGGAAATGGAGAAAGATAGTGAAGAGAGTGGACAGGTGGAAGAAGACAGAGGAGAGGTGGAGAAAGACAGCGGGGAGGTTGACAAAGACAGTTCACAGGTGGAGGAAGATGATGGACAGGTGGAGGAAGACAGCCGACAGGTGGAGGAAGACAGCAGAGAGGTGGAGAAAGAGAGCGGAAAGGTTGACAAAGACAGTTCACAGGTGGATGAAGACAGCGGACAGGTGGAGGAAGACGGCGGACAGGTGGAGGAAGACGGTGGACAGGTGGAGGAAAACAGCGCAGGGGTGGAGAAAGACAGCGGAGAGGTTGACAAAGACAGTTCACAGGTGGAGGAAGACAGTGGACAGGTGGAGGAAGACAGTGGAAAGGTGGAGGAAGACAGAGATGTGGAGGAAGACCACGGTAGTGAAGAACCCCCCGCTAGTACAGAGAACGAGGGGAAAGACATAGAGACGATAGGGCAGGAAAACCAACCAGCTGTCAATGGGAAAGACAGTAGTGACGGAGAACAGGAAGAAGACGAGACCAAAACGACAGAAAGTGCCACAGAGGTGTCAGTAGCAGAGAAGGATGGAGGGAACGATATGAAGGAAAGTGTAGGGGAGAAAGAAGAAGATTCAGCTAGTAGTAATGATGCCAAAGTTGATTAAGGGAAAGATGAATGTGAGGAGATAAAAGGGCATTGTTGCTGATGATGATGAAAGTACAAAAGTGAAAGCCTGGTTAAAATGTCTTTTATTGATGGGTTGATAGAAGATAGAAGTTAAAAATGGGAACTTGCTGCAAGAATGAGGCAAGATATCTGTAAAAGGCTGAGAATAATAACATTGAATAAATATTAATTAACAACACTAGCTATATATCCAGAAGCACAATGGCAAAGCAAGAGTCTATAAAGCAAAGCAAGGTATAACTATAATGAAAGCAACAGACATAAACAATCCTTTTAATAGATGTCCTTGTAGACTATAAAAAGGAGCACATTGAAAAGGTTATGCTGTCAGTTGGGGAGGGAAAATTCAGGTTCAGTACTATTGGGACGCTTTGGAAGATGAAAACATGTCTTAGTGCTTGATTGTTTTCCCTGTTTTAAGATGCCTTATTGTGTTAGTATAACTATGGGAGCCTTGTAGTAAGGTATTTTGGAGAAGTTTAACGTTAGTTGTCTTTAAATAGATTTGATTATTGTATACTAGATGAATATTTTTTATATATGATGCTAATTTGGGTTATGGTTGAAACGTATTTCTTAACAGTGTGAAAGCATAAATACATAAGTGTTAGTACGTACAATAAGATATGTGTATTGTAAGCACCTATGACTCAATCTAAACTAGGTAATATACTAAGATACAATAGTTCATTTATTTTATGAAAACTTCTGAACGCCTCATAATGTATGCATGTTTTGTTTAAATCTGTCTTGTAAATGAAAATAATAAAATAACATTTAATACATGATACTAATTTGCCATGCTGGAACTGTCAGACTAGGTTTATCTGGATGAACAAAGGTAAAGGCTGCCTTTAAGGCGATGTGGTTCAGGAGACATGAGGAGGGGAAACTCAAATACTTTGGTGGAGTCTTACCCATTTCAGATTTGAAACCAGAAAGTTAGGCACATTTCTCTTCATATACACAGTTGATAAATGTGGGCCCTGGTTGCCAGTGATAACCAAGGACTGCTTCCTGTACAGCATATACGTTTTTTTTTTTAGTTGTGCTGCCAGGCTGTTTTTTGAGAGTTTTGGGGATTTTGAAGAAGGACCAATAAGTATCGCTTTTGATTTGTGGATAATGTGATTGAAATTATGTGTGAAATGTGTGGCTGAAATCTGGACTGTCCATCTGTGTGATATTCGTTAATAGCCCCTTAGGCTTTTGCTTGCGTTTTCCTTGAATCTTAAGATAAGACAAGATTCAAGATTCCTACCTGTTTTGAGCAAAAATAATTGAATCATGGTGAAGGCCGGTAATGACAAGGCTGATATTCCTCGTCATCTGCCAGTACGGTTTGATTTATTTTGCCATGCGCCTAAAGCCACAACTACCACCCACAAACAGAAAGTATGTAATTTCTAACATTCAGAATGGGACTCAGACAGTCAATATGTCAGTGATTCACCATCTGTGAGAAGAACAGAGGGGGGAGAGTGAAAGAGCAAATGGAGAGACACACTGAGTCATACCCCTGCACTATATGTAATAATACTCAGGTTTATTTCTGGAAGCACCAGCCATCCTCCAACCCTAACCCTAATTTTTACTGATTACCTTTGTTCCATTCACAGTGCTAATGGTAAATGATGCCGTTCATGTACAGAACACTAAATCAAATATAAAATATATTGTACACAATTTTCTCTAGAGAATAGACAATAAACAGTTGTCAGTTGGCATCTAAGAGGTAAGTACAGCTGAAATGTATTTTGAAACTAAAAGCAGATCTAATTAAAACAATGTTTATAATAAGAAAAAATATTTAATAATATGTCACGATAGCAAAAACACATATTCATTCTAGGTATTACAGAGCTGTAGAATATTTGTTTTAATAGTTCTTTAAAAAATAGACATGTACTGTAGACATTGGTATAGTTTTCACCATTTTACAATGTTACAAATGGAATCTATTAGGAGGCCCTTAAAGATAGAATCAGGAGACTTGAAGAAAGATTTTAAATTTTCTAATTGAATTCAAATTTTTTCTTGCTCAAAAAGGATAAAACGTTTTTTCCATTCTGGAAGGATGGACAAACGTAAGTTATGATAAAACTAAGTTTTGCTTCCTAAACATCACATTTTGTTTACTTTTGCGCATGATGTTTAACACCTCCCTCCTTTAAATTCCTCATAAACTCACGAGTGAGATATCATACCCCTGAATCTATTTTTGAGGCTATGATACACAGATAATCTTTTGTGTAATAAAGATGTCCAGCATTTTATTTATTTTTTTAAACAAAAAATGGAAATAAAAGGCTTTAATGAACTAGGCGTAGCAGGTGGAATTAGTACCATTTAGAACTGGGTTAAAATAATTGGTTCCACTTTACACAATGAAGTGTATTTTAAAACAAAGTCATTATTCACACCATCACACTACAAGTCAACACATGTATCAACCATCAACCAGCCTGACTACATCTGAGATATACAGTAGTAGAAGTAAGTGATTATTTGTAACCATTTGTATAACTTTTTGGTACATTTACTTGGAACTGATTACACAAATAACTTTGTTCTTCATAGTCTTATAGCTTAAAGGTCCAATGTCATTCCATTTTCCAACTGTCATTTTAGACTTTTCTCACATGATGTCACACCTGGGGCCAAATCAGACTTACTTGTTTTACACTGATTATTAGAGGAATTTGAGCTAAATTTCATGTTTCAAATTTAGCCCAGCCCAGCCCTTTCAGGTCCATTCAGAGAACACAGCTGACCACACAACTGGAAAAACCTTAATTTTATGATAGGGGACCTTTAATGTTTATGTTGTGTCTGAGACCAAATGTGTTTGAATGACATAACTGTACAGACCAAGAATGAAACGCAATATGAACAAATTACAAAGGTCACCTTACATGATCATACAGTACATCATAGAAATTATGATTGCTGCATAGAAACCAGATAAGATAGTGTGACTCCCTCAATGCCACGCAATGGAATTCCAATGCAACATTACTTTATCCAGAAATCCAAATATAAACCTAAATGTGAATGTGAGATGTGTTTTCTGAAGACATACTGTGCCCGTCTTGCATAGCACAAGTTGGAGACAGGCACATCCATCTTAATCTCTTAAGCAAAAAGCCTTTAGCCTTTAGCCTAACCTAAAACATCACTATATAAATATTGTGCACAGAAAGTTTTGAATGAAAGCCTTCTGTGACACATAAACTAGAGACAGTTGCTCCACTGATATACTGTATCATTGTGCTTGTTACTTGATTTTACTAAAAAACGCTGACTTGTTGATTCTTTAAAACCATTTGATAAATGAACAATAACTACATTTGAAAAATAAATTTATTTCCTCTAATTAGTATACTATAGCATACTTTGAGAGACAACCCCATGTCCTGCTGTAACAAATGCCCAACTAACAGATTTTCCAAAATAATGTTTGTAGATGCAAAAAGATGTCCATAGAAAACATAGGTTTTATTCTTATTTTATTTAACCAGACCTGGCCAGGAGAGCAAATAAGTCTTAGGGGCAGTGACCTCGAAAGGTTTAAATTAAGATCTTAATCTAGAATAGTTAAGCATGACTTTAAAAAGTGGCTTTCTGGAACACAGTTAATTTTTTTCTTAATTACTTCTGAACTATGGAGGCGGGGATTAAGAATCAATTGAATCACTTAGGTTATTACAAATCAGTGAGGGTGGTGCACACACCAATGGTTTAGGGTTATTCATAAAAGCAGGAAAGGATCACAAAAAGACCATAACTAACCAATCAACGGATAAGCATAAGATAACACAACTAAGTGGACAAATACCACAACTTAAGGTAACTCTTGTCCTTAGATTCACTCTCAGCTGAAAGGTCATGGGTTTGATTCCCAATATCCTGTACAGTAAGGATCTCTGAATAGTACTGTATACAGCCCCTGCAGATTCCTTAGCAGCAAAAGTATCTCCTAAAACACCTTGCTGATAAAAAATGAATTTAATCTTCTTTATTTAATTATGTTATGACATTTCTGAGATCATATCACACTGGTTTCTACTTGAACGGTCTGGTTGATTCTTCAGGTTCAGAATTTGTAGATGATGAAGATGAAGAAACATTAAACAAAACACAAAAGACAATGCAGTACCAGCTTTTCTGAATAACAGCTCAATATCTAAAATAAATACTTTTATCCGTAAACTCTACCCTGCCTGTGCAACAATAAGTAACTATTATTCAGCACATAAATTGTCCATACACTGAACAATGTAACCCATGTCTCTCTACTGACACACAACATTAATCTGAAGTTAAACCTGCCTCCTTGGGGGTTTAGTTTAAGCCTCTCTTGAGTTCTGGAGTAGCTCTAATCTCTCTCCAGGAAGCCTGAGCAATTAACCCTAGACTAGGATACTTGTAGGACTAGGACTGTATTTTAAACCATATCTGGGAAAGCCAATTTGAATTAATTAAGACTAGAACTAAGATTAATCCTTGCCTGGTACAAACATGGTGTGATACTGTACATATGAATTATTTTGACAGAATATATTTCTTCTGTCACAGCTATGTTGGTTGATCTTTGTTAGGGAAATAGACAATGTCTATTAACTATATTTGTCACTATCTTTTTTCTTAGTGTGGTGTTAAAGATAAGTTGACTGTCTGTAAAAGATACCAAATGTAAGGTTTGTGTTTGTATGAGTGAAGTGTGTGTACATTTGCATGAATTACTCTCTGACAAAAGCAAGAAAAAGTGATTGTGAAGAATGAGACAAAATGAACGACAGGGAATACTAGATCTCTGCCAGGGCTGTGTCACATTTTAAGTCTGTGTCAGTGACTGATGGGTACTGTGACTCTGTCATGTTGTCTTCCCTGCATGTCTGGTTCAATTGCTGAACCTTTTTCCATCTGTCTGATCTTGTCTATCGATCCTGTCCAGGGATTTGAGAGGCCTGAGGCCTAAGCAGAGTCATAATATAATGTGTCAGTGCATTAATGTAGAGCAGAAGGTGACAACATAACTGCAAAGGGTTCTCGTACGAATCAACGTTAATTTGGCATAGTAAGTCAAACTTAATCTCTTGAATCGCTAAATTGGACTTAGAAACATTAACAAAGTAATTAAATGATAATGTCTCACTGAGCACATAAAGATCAAGAACCAGTGCCATTAGTCATGTAAGATGACCTTTTAAAAATAGGAGACGTCGTGTGTGTCGACACACACACACACACACACACACACACACACACACACACACACAGACTGCATCCACCCACACACAATTATCTTCACTTTATCCGTTCATCTGGGCTGCTGTCTGATTTAGTGGTCATGGGTTGGATGTTTTGGACTTTGGACAGTGTCACTGGTACTTTTGCCTCTCCAGGGGTTGGTGCTCTTGTTATAGGGTTACCTATGAGAACAGTATTGAACCAAATACGTGAGCACAATACACAACTTAGAAAATACTGTATTATACTGAATTTGACATGCCACATTTTTTATTACATTACACTTTTATTACATTGACAATAACACTATATTTCAGATAGAAATTCAGATAGAAGACGACTCCCCTGTTCAGCTCATCTTTTTGATCTCTGTGACTCTAAATAGACAATAGAGTACACTCATCTACATACTGTACAGATAAAATGAATCATAAAACTCCCCCGTCTTCTATGCTTCTCTCAAGACTGTAATGATTGGCTTAATAAAACCTTTCCCCGCATTGGCAATGCTAGTGAAGTGTTTGGCTGTGTTTGGTGGCACTAGTGTTGGCAGCATCAATATCTTTTGGAACTTGGCTTGTGTGGCTTGCATACTACTTAAATGAAGCTAGCTGCATTGTTCTAAATTGTGGACCGTCAAATATAAGAGGTAAAATATAGTTACATAAAGATTATAGATTGTTGTTGAACCCACCTGCTCAGCTACAGTGTGATTCAAAATTCAGTTCAAAAATACTTACAGCTGACAGCTAGGATGCAATACAGCTCCAAAGAGAGAGACCAAACTCTAAAGGTCATTTTAGTCTTGTCAAATAAACACAATTTACAGCATTAGTTGTGGATATCAACAGGTATTTCAATTAAGGATTTTACATTTGTTTAATAGTGGATACCACAAAGTATCCACTATTAAACAAATGTATTGTACCTGTATGATATTTAACAAATGTGTCCTGTATGATTGCTTTGACACTTTCACCTTTTATAACTGGGGTTTACAGGGGTTTACCAAAACCTCCGCTTATAATTATTAGAATCATATTTTATGACCAAAATGCTAAACTGTTCATTTCGTCCAGCTACGGTAACATACCGACGGTTGCGTGCAGATCTGCCAACCTCTCCTTAAACTTCTGCTGGAGGTACAGTTCCTCTTTAGAGTAGTTCTTGGCGAAAGCAGACAGCAGGAGACCAACGGCCATGGAGGAGCCCCCCACACAGAACAACACAGCGCCAGTTAACTTGCAGATGTCCAGCGCCTGGTTGAAGCTCACAGCATGGCTATCCAGGAAGAGGGTGATAAAGGATTTGTAATATGAGTTGACACCTTTAACAGACATGAGTGAGTTCTGTATGGATTATGTGTTTTTTTTAAAAGAAGATTTTATCAAGATTTTTGAAACAGTTTCCCATTAAACTGCATCATAAGCCCAGTGAGAAGCATCAGCTGTGTTAAGTTTATTACTAAAGCTATCAGTGAGGTTGTCCTATGCCCCAAATGTTACTAATGGGAAACAATGTTTGAATAAAGTCTGTGTGGAAGAAAAGCGAAGCTATCACTTAAGATATGACTCAGACTCATCACGTATCACTTTACCTGTCAACAAAAAGAAGGTCATCCTCCCCAAACGTCTCAATTCTGGTTTCGGTGGCGTAGCCTACCAAGAGAACAACGAGGCCTGCAAACAGAATCAGGGTGCCAAACGCAAGACAGACCTATGGGGTTGGGGGGGGATAAAGGTAAAGAAAACAGGGTGAGTCTGTGTTGTACTGTACAACTCCGGGCAATGTTTCCCTAAAATATATTTGATACATTTACAGTGAATTAAACAAATACTGAACTTTAAGACACCTAGAGCAAAAAGAACCAAGGCTTTCACTGCAGCTCACAGGTTGTTGGTCATTGTCAATTTGCTGCTAGACAGATAAAAAAAGCTTTCTGTAACCCTTACCTTCCAGAGTAAAGAGCTCCACCGGCTAGGCGATCTCTGAATCTGAAAATCTTCATCGCGTTCCCATATAGAGGCTGTGCACTCTTCATAGAACTAAATGTGGGGTTGGAAAAAGAATGTTATTTTTTTTCCTTGAAAATCATGGCGGTTTGATATGTGACTTTATCGTGCTGTGTGTGTGTGTATCTGTGTGTGTGTGTCCGTGTGTGTCCTGCACCTGGTGTAAGTAGGAGCGTACTCCATATTGCTGCTGGTAGTTCCCGCTGGCCTGGGCTTGCTCAACATGGTCTGACCCACAGATCTCTGAGCATGAAGTCATCCTTCACATCTGTCTTCCTGTATAGGACACAGACATACACGCACACAGGAGGTTACAGCTCCTGGGACGTGAAACACAAATGACTGCATGCAAACACATTAACTGCCCTGTACTAAAACAGCCCGCACTGTTTGTGGGTCAGTTCTCTTTTCCCAAGGGTGTACACACACACGCGCGCGCAGGCACGCACTTCCACTTTATATCACAAGCACTAATATTAAATAACCCTGCAAAGAAACCACAAATGCTGGAATATTAATATTAGATTTTTGCTTTTCTTTCTCATCCTTGTTATGCGATATGACGAGAAATATTACGCCTATACCTGGCTCTCATACATAATAAGTATTAAATAAATGTGCCAAGCTGCACTGCTTTGTGTTATTCGTGCACAAATAGCACTTTACAGAAGATTCAGACAGATTCATACAGGTATATAAACAGCAAACTGAATAGTGTATTTTTTAATAGATTCACAATTTGTAGATACATTATGGAGGGCATATTTGTCTAGTCTTTTACTTAAAGTTGAACTGACACCAAATATTTATCCACTTATGTATATTTTAACTGTTTTTATTTTACGTTTGTACTAGCTGTTAAATTTTACTTCAAACACTTGATTGTCAGTGTCTTGAAATAGATCAGTGTATTGAAATAGAAGCACATTTATCCATAGCAAATAAGGATAAACTATTTGAAGGTGATCAAGATCAAATTAATGGTTTAGATGCCAGGCCAAAAGAGTCGAGTTGAGTAGTAAAAGTAGAAAGTAGAAAAATATGTTATAATTTCACAAAAATGTTCTTTTATCAACAATTCAGGTAGCAATAGACAAGTATACTTAAAGACAATTATTCTTTATGTTATAAAGTATATCGTACATGCACACACACATTTGTATATAATTAGATGTCTGCACGGGTATTAAGTTTGTCTCAGTTCAGTAATGCCAGCTCAAAATTAATTAATTAATGAATGTGTTTCTGCAGTGAAAAATAAATTCAATAGCTTTCCTTTGCGACATCCTTTTATCACCATTATTGCCAAATTGTGTGCATCTGCACAGAATGAAGTCAGTCAGGTTGTGAGGGCTTGATGTGTGACATAGAAGATCTCATCAGACATGAGGCCATGAATGCCAGAAAAAAACATTCAATTATGTTATACAACCAAACTAAAGGCTTGAGGTTTATTCTAAAGTTAGGCAAACCATTCCTTTTTGTGCACATACACTATATCTTATAAATACTGTAGCTACTGTAAGATTAGGAATCGAAAGGGTTATTGAGGGGACTTTACCCTTTAGCTCATGTTACAATATCAAATATACTGTTTATTTATAAACAGTATATTTGTAATTGAGTGTATGCTAATACAGGGGGAGAAGTTGAACACCTTGAACAATGGATAACCATGTGAGAACGCGACATCCTCCCATGCAAGCATGTCTGGTGTACTGAGTAACATCATTAGAGCGATGAGTGCAATGCTGGAGGAAGACGAGACAAGCAGCTTCCTGGTTCAGCGGTTTAATTGCATTGCTGCTGAATGTATACCTGGTAAGGGTTCCTATGACTGCGTGACTCATGTCTCTATCTGTTTTATTATCTCTCTCTCTCTCTCTCTCTCTCTCTCTCTCTCCACACAAACGGGTTATACTGTAGTGTTATAGGGTTTCCATACTACACACAGCTTGAAACTCAACATTATCCATTATCCTGCACATTATGTACATTTTTGTGGGTGTTCATGTCACTTTGTCTGCCATTGTATGCAAACAAGATTCCATGTGTTCTGCTGTGTGTCTTGTTATGGACAATGCATGCTTGTGTCACTTACCACATTTACACTGGAAATGAGACGAGAAGATCACTAAACATGTAGTTAAACTACACAAACTATATGAGCCTATTAGCTTAACTTGCAAGCCGTTGGTAGAACAGAGTAGCATACCAGAACATCGTGTCCTTTGCATTTATTATATATTTTATAAATACCCTCACATGGTGAACAAGAAAACTGATATTTTCACTCAATATTATGGCATTATGGAGAGATACATTTCGATAAATTGAAGTGGGCATGGCTGTCCAGCTTTGATATAGCGAGCACTTGACCTTGTGTGTTCAGAGGAAAATCCTAACTGATTAATGCGTAGCCACATAACATAACTATGAAGAGAGCAATACAATTTTGTTCGCCCACATCATTGCCAGGTAAAACCATTCAACCTGAATGTAGCCTACACATATAAAGAAAACTAATCTGTGACGCCATATTGATAAAATACGATATATTCGTCACCTTTACTTGACCTCACTCAAAAACAATCAATCGGTAAATCTAGTTAGTGTTTAACGTTAGTTGGCTAACTTAGTTATATGCAGGTTATATGAAGGCTGACAAATGAATTGAATCGTGAATTGAAGCAGTTGTAAAAGATGACGATTAGAAAAAAACATGCACATTTTAGTTAGCTTATAGCTGCCAAATGTAGGCCTACCATTTTTCAAAATAAATAGCGCTACCTCCAAATAAATGCATTTTACAGAAGATAAATGCACGATTTCACTTCTCATGAAATCACGTTAACGTTATTTCTTCAACATGACGTGGTGATGGTGTACAAGGCGTATCGCTGTAAATGGCTTGTAGCAGAAAAATCCAAATATAACGTTAGAATACTAATTACGAATGCAGTTGAGTTTCCTGGTCGCCAAAAAGCATTAAAACAAAAAAAAATGCATCTACCTGTCATTACCAGCTCGGAGACTGATCACTCGCTGCTGTTCTTCAGCCGGGTCCCATCACGCTACTTCACGCATCTCTCTCTCGCTCTCTCTCTCGCTCTCTCGCTGTCTCTCTCGCTCTCTCGCTCTCTCTCTCGCTCTCTCTCTCGCTCTCTCTCTCTCTCTCGCCAGCGATGATTCAGATTTGTACGCTGTTCATCGCGCAGGTGCGGGATTTCTGACGCTGTAATTCAGTTAAAATATAGGCATATATGCAAACGATGGAAGCTAAAAACCCATCTTTATGATGGATGGATAATAGACCTAGGTACAAATCATGGTGGAAATTACAGAAAAGACTGCACCTCCCAGAGTGCACTTAGGTCATTATAGGCCTACATGTTTCCATAGTTACACAGAGGCACACACTATTCATCATAAGGGAAGCTGCAAATAACATCAGCAGAGGAAAAGGGCAGTATAGTACGTAATCCTTCATGTTCAACTTATTTAGACGTGCAAAGGTACACCTGTTATGCTCACTGAATATCTACAATGTACGAGAATCTTCAGAATCCACCTCAGTAGGCCTACCTTGGCCACAGACCTCTCTACTTCATAACACATCACTAAATGAAATTCTCTGTGACAATCTTCTATCTCTCTAAAAAAAAGTAGCACTTTGCTGGTATTTAGGCTGTTGTATTTAAGGATATGTTAATAGGTAGGGCCTATGTTGTAAAATGTATAAATATATTAGCCCTGATGACATGCAGCTGTCATTATTCTAACAGAATGTTGTTTGCTTACAATAACTGATGTATGACCTATTCAGCTATTGAACATGTACTAATCGTAAGTCGCTTTGGACAAAAGCGCCTGCTAAATGCTGTAAATGTACAGCAACAAAAATGTGGTAGCACACTACAAATGATTGAATGCATAGCCTATACAACAAGAACATAACCTTCCCAGAAACACCCAAATCCTTAAGATTTAAAATATACATTTTCAACGAAAGCCTCTCTTTAGTGCACTCTTTATTGCTATTCAAAACAATTAATTGTCACACGTGCACACATAAATGCTGGGCGCACATCAGCTATCGTAACAATCTTCATAAAATTCCAATATATAGGCTAAACTCCCACATAAACAATCCTTTACTATTCCAGTCACATTCCAGGACAGTCTATTTTTAGCACTTCCATTGACGTACACTGTGAAAACATGTGTTAGTCACCATCTCAATATTCCCCTTGAGGAAGGTTTGACCTATGTGAGGCAATGTTTTCTCAAGGCTGATGTGCATAATAGCAGTATGGTTTCTTATTTGGTGCATATTAATACATTTGTCCTTGATCACTTATAATTTTTTATCATTAGACAAAATAATTCATAAACATAGAACACACACACACACATGCAGACTGGGGCGGATTTGCAACTGCTTGACTGAGTACAGTTTAAATCTTATACTGAGTGCTCCTCAGTAATGCATTTGTAAATTTAAAAGAAAGGTGTGCATATGACCTATATGCAATTTGGTAACATTTTCCTTTTGGTGTAGGCTACTTTTTAAGATTTCCGTTAGTGTGATGGAAACCAATTTGGAATTTGCCTCTCAAAACAACATCAGTGTGGGTGTGTCAATATCCATCCAGCAAGAGTAAGAGAAGATGAAATAGACAGGATAATTGTCTTTTTTTGTTTAGTTACTTGATATAAATACATAGAAGTCTACGCTATTTAGTTGTGGAAATGACTGGTTCCTTCATTAGAAGAACAATTAATTTCACACACTGTGTATTGCCAAATCAGCTGTTTTGTACATGTGACACAGTGCACTAATGTTGTTTTGTTTGGGAGAAAATGTTCTGCCCACCATCCAAAAACCTACCTTTCTCTCACTCCTCTCTCTCTCTCTCTCTCTCTCTCTCTCTCTCTCTCTCTCTCTCTCTCTCTCTCTGTGTGTGTGTGTGTGCACGCTGAGCACCACAGAGCGCGCACTGGCGGTGTCCATGGCAACAAGAAAAGGTCACCTTCAGGAAGTTCTCATTGAGCGTGTGCAGAATGCCAGTTGCATAATCAGGCTTCCTGTAATGACTGATAACAGACCACAGCTCATTAGGGAGAAAGAGAGAGAGAGAGAATAGGGAAAGAGAGCTAGAAAACAAAAGAACATTAAGAATGGCTCTACCACCCTGATATACAGCCCATATGCCTCTGAGTGTTGCCTCCATACACATTTTCACTGTCACAGTTATACGTCTTTGCAGCAAAGTGCAGTTAATGTAAATTATTGTTTATTTATCTATTATAATACCAATACTACTACTGTACTACTACTATTATAATACATCTCTGCATTCATCTCAGTGTGTTTCTCTCTTCCTATAGGTGCCCAAGTACATAATGTCAGAAGTATTATGATCATTATTATTATTATTATTATTATTAATGAGATTGATATTTTCCTTTTTGTGGTGACATCATATGTGCCATCTTTTAAACACCAGCGATGCTTTCACTTTTAGTTAGCAAGACTCCCATCTACTGGCAGTTGTTGGCAATACAACAGCCAACAAACTGGAGCTAGATACATTTCATCACAAACATTCTGTGTTTTAGTCCAGGTCATACTGTATATAGATTATGATCTGTAGCTTTCATGCTGCTAATAACAACTTTATTGTTAAGTTACATAATCTGATATAAGGGAGGGTCTAGTGGTCTAGTTGTTGGGTTCAAACCCCAGAGTTGGTCTACCTGTAAGCATCCTAAGTCACTTTGGAGCGTCTGCTAATTGATCTAATTGTAATAAGGGACAATGCATTGTCTAATCCTGTATTTTATCTGTACAAGAAAATGTCTGGGACATTTATGATATATATTATGACAATAATTGTTGCTGTTAATGGTTACAAACTATAAAGATAATGAGAGAAAAGTAACATTGTTCTCAGAGTAGCACAAACAACTTGGAAATCGGAATATTTGAAAAAATGTATATGATATATTTATGTTCCTTGCTCTCCTGTTGATACCTACATCTGGTGAGTGGGCTGCCCTATTGTTAATAAATCATCTAAATAAGATCACAATCTACTGTACTTCTACACATAACCAATGCACACGACACCATAGATCTATTTATCACATGTTACTCTCAGTGTTGTCGTGTATTTTTCACCTTATTGATCCCTCTGTCACTCCGCCAGACCTCAAATGAAAGTTTATGCTCTATCTCGACTTTATACAGCCTGGTTCACTGCAGGCCATTTCTCTCTGTATAACGACGCTGTCACTATTGTCATTCTGTTTTACAAGAAACTTTGCTACAATAATATCTTCAAATACTAGTATAAACACTGACACATGTAACTAGTGAGATTCCTAATTCATTTCTCAACAGGACTTGAACAAAATAGACGCATACCCACACAACAGATATATTTTTTGACACATTTTAATACTTCACTACTAATATCTTATATCATGAGTTTGACCAAAGGCAATCTGTTTTATTTGCTATTATTTGCAAATGAATGTTTATGAGAAAAGTCATTCAAACGGCTGCAATAATTTATTAACAAACTCGGGAGCTTCAGGGCGATACATGAATGAGCCAAGCATTACAGAGCCATATTTATTAATTACCTAATAGATCAATCAGGAAAATGCACTAAGGTTGGAAATGCACACACACAATAATTGAGCAATGTCTAGTGCTAGCCAGTTGCACCTAAAAAATAGCCTCTTCTACCCTTTTAATTCTACAATGTCTGATGCTTGCAGGGAGTGGTCATCTGTCACAGTTATACTGGGTTGATGTATAAGTCTGAGCTCTAATAGTCTCTGCTTTCCTCTCCAGGCACAACATCATTTATGAGAGAAACACAGAGAAAATATTAATCATTTGAAAATCTTACCTCCCCCTCGCCAGCTCCCTCTCTGAATCTCTAAACTCCTAAGATAAGAAGCTTCTGGATTCTGGCTTCATAGGTTGATTCACAGTTTCTGAGCCAACATTGTATGTCAGAAGGAGAATGTGTTTATTATTGCGTATTTTCACTATATTAGGCTTTATGTAACAGTTTGAGACTAGGCTACTAGTCTAGGCTTAAAACTTGACCTGGATTATTATTGGGCTTGAACTTAATGTATGCTTTGTATTGTCTATGGCATTCATTTATTTGAAGTTATATGTTAATCGTCACTATCAAAAAATGAAATTCCCTTGTTAAAAATAAAATTGTGTGTGTGAGTGTTTCATTCATTGCAAATCCGACCAACAAGTGTGCGGGTGTAACACACGTTCACGTAGGTTCCACCCATTGTGACGTCAAACGTTGGTATGTGCTAGTTGTTGCTGATGGGTCATAGGTCATACAGTAGTTCAGCTATCTAGAAGTTAGATACAAATTGAAAGAAGTTAAACGAAACAGCAAATGAATTCAGCCGAGTTACCTATGCACCACCAAATGAATGTATCTAATGATAATGGAATTAGAAGCGACGGTTGTCAAGAATCTGAATCCGGGTGAACAAGATTTTTGTTGTATACCCTCTACGGATTAATTGACTGAGTTTCATTTTACGGTAAGGCGGTACTTTTTTTTTACTAAAATTGTTATCGGTTGGTTGTGGCTTTTAAATCATTAGACTACGGGATATTCCGCGATGTTGTTACTATAGGCGTAGTCTGAGGTATTTAGCCTTAATTCTACTTGTGTTCTTGTGCTCTGTTTGAACTTCAATTGGGGATCTACGTTGCCGTATAGGTAGGCCTATTGTAGATTGTATTGTATTGTATTGTATTGTATTGTAGCTTAGCTTTATTGGTGGATCTGTGAAGACAGACAGGTGTTCAGAGAAGTTGGCTGGTCAATCAAACCTCCATAAAACTTTATGTCACAAAGATTTACTGTTTTTTCCGTCGCAGCGGTGGAACCGGGGTAAATTTCATGGGTACATTGACATGGAAAACTACCTCTGCTCTGGGGTATGTTCAGCATCATGGATCATAACAAGCTCTTTTGACCAATCAGCTGTCAGAAAAGTGTTTTCCTCTAAAATACATATTTGTTTGCTGTTACATATTTTTTCTGTGTTAATAGTTTTATATTAATTTATCATTCCTTCTTCCCGCTCAGCTAAGAAGCTCACCCAACCGCTCCCATTTTCACCTGCTAGTCAGTAACCTGTACTGTGTTAAATGTGCATTGTAACATAAACCCTGGAGTAGCCTTCACTATCTGTATGCTGTGGAAGAAGTGTTGCTGGGCTTGATGTTGATGCTGTCAAGTGATCTTGCAAGAACTCTTGCTGAACTGGTGCCTCCAACGCTGTCTCAGTTGCTTTTTAATTTACCCTTAGCTCATTTCGATAGATCAAATTCACTGTGTGTGTGTGTATGTGTGTGCTTACTGCAAGTATTCGTGTGTGAGGGCGTTAGCGCGCATTTGCGTGCACGCGCAAGCATACAGACAGGCCGGCTGGTGGGCAACTGTGGCCACGTGGCAACAGCCAACCAGGCTTCAGTTTTGGCCTTCCCAAGCTCTCCAATTACAAAGCTGAGTGCTGCCAAGGCACTGTTCCTTTCTTTCAGTTCACAGGGCTTGCCTGATGCCCTGGTAAACACACACACACACACACAAATACACACACACGTAGACACAGACACACCACAGCTGATGAATTTAGATGCACAGCCGCTTCTCCCATCCTTGTTTGACACACATGCACACGTAGCACGCACACATAGCACAGACGCATGTACACAATTGAGCCAATGAATTTAGAGGCTCCTCACTTGCTTTTTTTCTCATAGTGCACCTGCCTCCCTGCTCGCCAGGCCAGTTTTACTCTATCAAAGGATCTGGGGTCTTTTCTTCCAGCAAGCTAATCCAACACCTGTCTCCAGTCCTTACACAGGGAATAGCCGTGTGTGTGTGTGTGTGTGTGTGTGTGTGTGTGTGTGTGTGTGTGTGTGTGTGTGTGTGTGTGTGTGTGTGTGTGAAAGACAGAAAGGAAGTGTTGGAGGGAAATGTGTTTGTATTTTCAGGACATGGCTTCAGGCTGGACAAATGAGTTCTGCAAGGCAGAGGAGGCATTCTCCCTGGTCAATAATTGAGTTTGAAAGGGAATGTTGCAGAATAGATGGGCTTTCAAGGGGACAGGTTTTACAACAGCACAATGAAGAATACTGAGAGAGCCTTGGTTGCCACTGTTTTTTATTTTTTATTTTTTATACTCTTTTCATTTTATTGTTATTCCAATTTAATGTATAAGGTTCACACAAGTACTGCCAATAATCCAGATGATTGGGTAACCTATTCTTTAGGCCTATATGATGTGGTTTTAATCTAATCTAATCTAACTACCTTTGGTGTCATGTTGGTAATCACCTAGACTTTTTTTTGGCATCTGCACAAAACAATAGCTTAGGAAACCTATTAGGCAAATGATGCACACTGCCTGTACAGAACATGAATGTCAGTGTTTCTGTCTTGCTCTAACCAGCCTCTTGCTTTCACTGGAAATGTTGGGGGACATTAGAGACAATATTCCCCTTTTACAGACTTTAATTTAACAGGACTACTCACATCAGGGCCCTCGCGAAGAGTTGTCTGTAGCTGCAGGGGTCTCTAAAATTGGAAATTGGCGGTAAAATACATCCAAGATTGCTTCCCTCCCGGTGGAGTTCTAAAAAAATGGCTGTGGGGGTTATGAGAGAGAGAGAGAGAGGGAGAGAGAGGCTTTCTTCATGTTAGAGGAGCCTGAAATAGTCTTTTACTAGCAATGGGTTCTGAAACCTGTGTCTGAATGTCTGTTCATGTCTGTGTTCTTAGATATGTGGTTACGTGTGTGTTTGTGTGAGCATTTGTTGCATAAGCCTGGGTGTTTAAATCACACCTATGTCTACCTAGTCCTTGTAGGCCTAATGCATTTAGAATTAGATATACTGTACGCTGCCATTCCTTGATCACAAACATTCTTTTAAAATGAAATGGTTCAGTTAATATGGGCATGCCAACATGGGAAACAGCTGATCAGTCCCTCCATACTGGCATGGACATAAAGCCTTCAGTTCTTCCCTACTGTACATGCCCTGACATGAAAAGTATCAGTTAGATTTCAATCTAAATGTGTTACTAGGTCAATGTGTGTCCAATGGATTGGCCACGGGATGCGACGAGATGGAATATAAATTCACAACCATGAGATATTGCACTGCCTCTGGGTTTTGATTAGCAGGGACGTTATACATGGGCAACCCTTTTGATGTATTTTGCCAACGATTAATTGCCATTAATTGTGCCACTAACCAGCAGCAGTGGGACAAATTCTTAAACAGATTGTATAAAAGGAATGTTCAGCCAAGAATTCTGATTGGTTGAAATTATGTTCCAAACATTGATAACTGGGAACTAGGAGTGATGCATTTATTTTTTTTCAATGTCTATATTGTCATTGACGTAGCTAATGACAAATATGGTTGTGCTAGCTATAATATAAAACATGTTTTACTATGGCTTTTATGCATGGTGAGGTGACATTATCTAATTATAATGCTGTAACCTGTTGACTGTAGGTTACTGCTTTAAAGATGTGTTACATATATGCAACTGCATCATATTAGAAATAATGAAATATTCTCATCCAATCATATTAGTTTAAAACACACAATTACATTATCCCCTGGCTTTGAATAGATACCTGCTGTCACCTCAAGTCTAATGAGCAATAACCCTTCTCTGTCTACCCTGAAATTCACTCTCATCTCTCTCACTGTCACATATTTACATGTCCACGCACAATACATACACACATATATGCAGCCATTGAAAAAATTAAGAGACCACTGCCCATTTTTAAAAATATAATATCTATACAATTACATTTATATTTAATGTATTTTTATTTAAAAAATTATATATATAAAATTTCATATTCATATTCTACTGAGTGCCTCAGAGCTTTTTATCCTCACTTCTCCACTGCAATGAGATTATTACTGTCATCCTGTTCTGACTGGGCAGAGCTGGTGTAACTGGAAGGCAAAATGAAACTAGGACTATTTTATCCATGCACACAGATACCAGAAGGCTATTCGACTCATATCACTGGAGGCTGACAGGATTAGCATATATTTGTGAGATAAAGAAGCAGATGATGGTTACTTAACTTTGACTTAACATCGCCCATCTGCCTCCGTCTATCTCTTTCTGGCTCTGCCTGTCTGTTTATTTGGACTGCTATTTGGACTGCTATTTAAATTCTGCTGTTTGCTCTTTGTACAAATTTTCTATTTTTTGTCTTTCTTTTCTTTCTTTCTTTTTTTCTTCTTCAAACCCTGTCTATTTCTCTGACTTTTGGCAGGAAACACAAACGGGAGCAAATTCCACGGTCAATATTTTTGTTGTTATCGTGTCGCATCCGCCATGTGCCTATGGGGTTATCTGTTCACACTTGCAACTACTTTGTCCCTGCAATGCACATCTATGTCACAGTAAGTCAAGGACATCTCCCAACCGAGAAATTTGGAAAGTTCAGACACACGCTTGGGCACGTGCATGCATATGCACACTAGCACACTTATGCATTCACACACACACATAACACACACACACACACACACACACACACACACACACACACTCGCTCACACGATCACAAACACATAGACGTAACACCAGGGAATAAACAAAGTTTATACTCCATGTTCAAAAAATGTCACGGGTGTGTATATAAGATAGTTACCAGCCCGTGACATTTCATGCCAATTTTTGGAGTTCCGGATTATCCTGATAAGGGCTATGAAATGGAAGAACGTCATTCCGTGTCTACACACCATATCAGCATGGTTTAAATGGGATATTCCTCACTCTCAACAGTTTTCATGCATATTTAAAATGCCAAAAGCTTCCCTCAAATCTATCTATATCAGTCTATGCTTTAATGTTTTTATTTTCCATTGAATGTTAACTGTAACTGAAAACTGATTATTTGTTTAGTTTGAACACATTTTTCAAAAATAAACATTAATTTTATAATATAATTGATAAACCATATTACTGTAAATGTTGTACTGTAGTGTCATTCCATTCGAGTTCTTTACCAACAAATACAGTACTAAATTTGGAGGGGGGTGGGGGTCCATTTCACTTGCCGTTGTGCCCATGTTCTGTAATTGTAAGCATTTAATGTTGGGCCAACATAATTAGCTCTTATATCATTAGGCTATACACTGTACTGTATACTGTATGTTGCCATTTAAAAGTTTAAATCAATCAGGGGGAGAGATCACCATCCCTGGTTGCCTGTTTTGGCATTATCAAGAAAGTCTGAACCCTTAATGAGATCAACCTGCAGTCCATTCTTCTGTTTCACCTTTTTTACAATCTGAAAAACAGCTATCTATATGAATCAACCTCAATGTACCATTTGAAACAATTGGAGCTGTAAATGTCACGACTGTACATAATCATACGATTGATTCAGAGGTGATGGTTTGGAAACCTCATCTGCATTCGGACATGAATCTCCATTTTAGAGTAAGTTACTGTTTTCATTTGTCAGAGCATAATGGTGCAATTATTCAGCTTTTTGGCATTTGCTGCCCCCTGGAAGGAATTATGCATATGGGTGTCCATCGGGAAAGGGGACACACATGTACAGCCATATATATATATATATATATATATATATATTTGTGCATACACACACATTAAAATATCCATAAAACAAGCAAATTAGTACAGACGCATGCACACAGACAAGCCCATACAGATGGTCAGCAGTACATTTGGCCGTGAGCTTCATGATAATTTATTCACTTCACTGTCACCTGTCAGTGTAATTGAGATTTGCTTGCTGCTTACCAACTACACTGTGTGTGGCTTTCCCCCTTGGGTAAAATAATGACTATGGATGCTGCTGGATAGAGCCATTTAAATGGATGGCATTGTAACATTGGTATATAGGCATGACTGTACATGCATATAGACATAAACAGGCACAAATAAAATACTGCATGCACTTCTCTGGTCATTCATGGGGATATGCTACAGAGCCACATGCATGCAACCATATATTTACGCACAAAGAAGCACCTAAAAGCAACACGGACTTCCAACACATGTCCGCTCATACATCTTATTGATGGCAGTCATAAATGATCTCATCTTAACAAATGAGTTCATCCTGGGTAAGACGTAATGGTGCCATAGAGGGTATTGCATTAGCAGCCGATTGAGATAAAGTGTTTTGGAAGTTGTTTTTCTTGTAATTTATTCGCTAAGAGTTTGATGCCGAGAAGTAACGCGCAGAGCCTTGCGTTAAGGCAAAGCATTAGTCTCAGGCTCGACCACTCTTCTCTTCATTCCTGACCCTGATCTCTCTCTCCCTCACCCCTGCTCCTTCTCTCCCTTGTTCGCTCTCTCTCCACTCTAATTTACCTCAGTGACAGATTCCCCCACCTGCTTCAGATAATAAGATACTCCCTCTGGCCTGCGAGACTGGTTCCCCCAGAATCCATCACTCCCCGAGTCACATTACTGCCCTTTACAAGCACCAGGGTGTTTTTCTCCTTAATTGTAGCCCTATATCCCTCTCCCCGCAGTAATAATAAATGGTCTTGTCCTCCATTACGGCCATTAGGGAACTCACACTGAGAGTAGCATGCTGCCCACGGTGAGCAGCGCTTGTTTAGCACTGGGTGTTGTAGAAAGGGTACAGAAGAATGTCCCTACATGGTGAGACTCATGTTAGGACATTCAGTATCTTGACATACAGAAGGGCGCCATGAGACGAATGCCTTTCCTTCTTTCCCGCTTTTGCTGTCATTCTCTCACTCTCTCACACGCTCTCCCTCACCTTAATGCACAGTAGAGAGAGACAAAATATTAGGGGATTTTTGTGTCTACAACAACTTGTTTTACACATGGTCAAATTGTGGTGACGAAACTGGCAATATATTGAGAACTGCTTACTCTTGCCAGAAGATGGCAGTATGATTCCATAATACCACAGCCCCATGCACGATCCCATAGATAAGTCACAGCTCCTTGATAAAAAAACACTGACTGCAGGCAGAGCAGGGCTTGAATGAAGAGGTGCAAGACTGAATGTCTCTGGCTAAAATCTTCTATTATTCTAGCAATTTATTTTGTGCAGCCATATTTTGAGTATGCTCACTCAGAACATTTTGAGGTTATTAACTATTGAAACGCAAAAACAATACCCCAGTGACAGAAAATAGTGTATGACTTTGCAAATTTATTATTAAAGTGGAGTAATGTGTCATCATTGTTCCTTTTTTAAAAACATTATTTTATTATTTTATTTTTTTTGGTAAATGTGTAATTCATATTTATACAAAGAAATTCAGAGGGGGTGTTATTACAGTAAATACTGTTATTAACATTAATTTCTCTGGTCTCCTCTACACACGTGATTGATTTTAGCTTGTAATTTGGTTTACACAGTTATATAATGTAAACTATGTAAAATCTGTCACTGAATGGATTTTGTAAACGAGGTCATACCCATTGATGGTAGACTGCATTGTCTCTGTTCTACCGCTAAAAGCGACCTCTCTCGTTCAAGATGGAGAATATTGGTGACGTCATCCTCCCAGGTGTAGCCAAGGAGATGATATCTAGGTGCAATGTGCTCTATTGTCTTTAGTGTTTTGTAACACACACACACACACCTCTCTAAGACTTTAAAGTTTAGGTTCATTGTTTTAATGATTAGGTATAAAGTTTAATATCTGCTGGCTGAACTTTTGCTGACTTTTTGTGATAAACATCTATTATTTTATACACCTTTTTATTTGAGCTCCAATAAATCTTTACCAATAACATTGTATTCGGTGATACAGAGTTGACCACACTGATACTTTCCCTGTAATTTCAGTGATGTGTCCTTACCATTGCCCTAACCTCTTTTTATAGATTTGCAGCAGTCATGTCATGTCTATCACTATAGGTTCCTGATACCAACAGGCCAATTTACAGATGGGAACATGAGAAACGGACAAGGAAATCATTACGGCCGGATTCATAAATATCGGCAGTTCGGTTTCTTTTAATGGTCAGGTGTCAGAAGTTTAAGGTCTAAAAGTCCCGGAGCTAAAAGACTCAAGGATAGATCAATGTCAGTCGTCAAGGGGAATGAAAGCCAGTCTGGCGGAAAACGCGGCAAGCAGAAGGAGCTTCGGGCACCGAAAAGTCATATTATAGAGTCGTCAGGGTGGGCTGTGTGGTTTCAAATCATGAATTCTTTAATGTACTAAGTCCAAATGGTCCCCTGTGCCCCCGCAGTGCCTTGCCTGGCAGTTGGAAAATGATTGTCGAATTGAGCCAAAGAAAGAATGAGAGAGGGAGAGTGAAAGAAAAGGAGGAATTAGGGGGTAAAAGAGTGTGTGTGTGTGTGTGTGTGTGTGTGTGTGTGTGTTTGTGTGTTGGAGTATAATCTGTTTCTGCTGGAAATGACTT
>JAOEHI010000008.1:1913623-1928050 GCA_025447815.1 Percopsis transmontana | reverse complement strand
TGCAGTGTCGCTGTGCGGGGCTCCGGGCGGCCGGCCGTGCTCGCGCGGGGGCGGGTGGGCGCCGGGCGGGGCGGCCGGCCGGCCGCCGCCCCGGCGCGCCCGCCCGCCCCCCCCCCCGCCCCCCCCCCCCCCCCCCCCCCCCCCCCCCCCCAAAACGAAGAGATGGCGACTATGTTCTCCACAAAAATGACCCCACACCCCCCTACGCTTTTTTTTTCTTCTTCCCAACCCTCTTCAGGGCCGTCATGCATTCAGTACTTCATTCATTTGTTGTGTCATTCTCGGTGATGATGAAGATCGTGGTGCAAGGTAATCTAGAGGCATGTCAGGAAATGGACCTCAGAGGAATACTTCCTCCGTCTGAGGTCATTAATCCCAGCTTCCAATCGCCTCGCTCGTAGATCAATAGTACAGTCGTGTGCTAAAAATGGAGACATGAAAATTGATGTTGAAGTGTAAAACGCGGGGCATATCGTTTCCACTCAAAGTTTACAGCCCATTCGGTCAGTAAGTGTAGTCCAGGAATGAATGCGGCCTTTTCAGATCACTATAATTGTATTTGTTTCTTAGGAACTAAACCAAATTTATGTCTCTACTTTTTTAATACAGTACCCCTAAGTTTAAGGAGTCTGCTTTGTTGTTAATTTAGGATTTTCATGTTTTAATTTGGACTGCTGATTTGCAAATGCCTCTGGGGACAATATTCAATGTCTGAAAAGGTACATTAGGTAGTTCTTTATGTAATTTACGGTCAACAACTGCCACAGCTAAATTAGAGCGCCAGACTAAAAACATGGCCTAAGGCAGACATTCTCAATCAGCACTCTCTGGGAACCTTGATAATTGCCTTCTCTGGTTTCTCACTTCAGTGAGTACTGGCCACGAACACTTTTAGCTGGTTGGATCTTCATTAGAATTCTTCATTTAGTAGTTAGAAGGGATATGAGTTTTCAGCCAGCCCATTAAAGGCCAAATGCCACCGATTTAACTGTGTGCAGGGCTTATAAAGGAAGTCATGTGTGCTATTGGTGTTCAGTATCTCTCAGTGCTCCGTAACGACTTTCCTACTCATAACTAGATCAAATTGAAAATATTTTATTTAGACTGCAGGTAGTATGAACATTATTTAAGTTTTGTGTGGTTATTTCTGTGGTTATCAGCAAGGGTTCCTTTTCTACTACTTTCAGGGGTCGGCTCTTTATCAGTTTTATAAATTTAAAAGATACCCTCTGATGTCCTCTGCTTAAATGTATTGTATCTTTTATCTGTTGGTGGTTTGGGCAGAAGGTGGCAATGCCTATTATTATTATTATTATTATTATTATTATTATTATTATTATTATCATTATTATTATTATTATATAAAAACATTTTTGCCTACTATAATGCATATTATTATTATTATTATTATATAAAAACATTTTTTAGTTAAATATCCAGCAAAAGTACTATATTTTGTGTCTGTTATGATATAAAATGACCTTTACTTGAACAGGTTTGGCCATATAGTCATCCCCTAGTCTGCAGCTATGAAAGTCCACAAATAGCAGAACACTAGCATTGTCTTTGTGCGCCACATATACTGGGGCCTCCCAGTAACCATCCCCAGTAATGGTGTACAGTACAGTATGCTCCAACATCAACCCAGATGCACTTACTCGATGTGTTCGGCATGAGGGGACAAATAACCCACATCAGCAGACCTCTCAGCATGCCCACCAGGGGGAAAGAATGAAAAGGATTGGGTTATTCCAAAGATGAATGTGCCTTGCAGCTTTTAGGTACACAACACAAGCCCAGTGAAAGGGAACATCGGCATCATTTGGTGAGGCATTCCAAATGTCTCACGGGGACACCGCCGTGGGCTAAATGACAAATATATGTTGTTGGTGGCGGTAGGAGAGTGATTCTGTGTGGCTGCCCTGAGGTGCTCCAGTGCTGCCAGCACTGCTTCATTTGTCCTTGAAGACGGTGGATGAAAAAATGTTGTCATCTGGTGTGTGTGTGCGTGTGTGTCCTGTTTATCTTGTACCGCTCTACTGGCCTCTCAGTTTGTGATCTCTGACTTTCACCCACTGAGACTTCTCTTTCTCTTCTTCTGGCCCATCATTCCTATTTCTCTCTCTATTACTCATCCTATTTGTTATAGAAACAATATAGTTGATATCTATGATTCACTGAAGAGCATAACATAAAACACAAATGGTTTATTTAAACGTTGACTGTGTCTTAAAACAGTATCAAAACAACATTTTATTGTTCACTCTAGTAGTTCCATACTGTAAAATATATTAAACTTTTTAAACCGTAACATAATCTACAGTATATATCAATGGAAAATTAATGAAGTTCTTGTAAAACTGTTGCCATGTATCGCACCCCAACTGACTACACGTCAAAACCGCATGAACCGCACTTTCTATACAGTGTTAAGCATTGTTCCCTTTTCAAAGTTTAATAATTCCAAAAGGCCCCCTGTACTTGGGAAACGCATAGAAATGAATAATTATGTGTCGAGAGACATATGCGTTTCCTTCCCTTTTTCTTCCTATCAGACTGAATAATTGATATAGGTCTCAGAGAATTGCTTCTGTGTGGTGGATTAACCACGCATGTGCCTAAAGACAAAACAACATTCTAAAACCTCCATCAGAGCGAGAGAGGGGAGAGAGAGAGAGACATGGTGTTTGAATATTTACAGGCAGCTAATGACATTTCCATTCTGCGGGCTTGTCAGGAGTAACAAAGCCACGCATTTACCCTTTGCATCTGCTTAAGTCTCTTTTCCACCTCCCCGTGCCCCAAGTGGCTCAGAAATCCTACTTTATAGCGGAGAGGTGTCAGAATTTTAAACAGCCCCTGTCTTTATCCTCTGCTTCCCCAAGCTGTTTCCCTTTCTAATTCCTGCAAGACTAGGCCACCGTCGGCTTTTAACCCTCACCTGCTCCACTGGAATAATGTTGGCTCCGCTCGCGCTTCTCTGCACAGTGGGTGCACAGACTCGATGGGGGAGGGTGGGTGGGAGTGTTTCAGATAGGAGAGAGGTAGTGTTAGGATGAGGTGGTGTTGTTGGGGGGGGGGGGGGGACAAGACTGGAAAAAGTGTGTGTCTATTGGGCAAAGGGATGGCAGCCATGGACGCTTACAGAGTCTGGGCTAGAGTTTTATTGTTCTCCAGTGGGACACTGGCTGCCCATTTATCATACCTTGCTCTGAAACAGAGGAGAAAGGTAAGTGGGGGTGGTGAGGTTTTTTCCCCCCATGTTATCAGACTAAGCCTGGTGACAAGGCACTATCCACACACAGAGGTAAATCGGATGTTCTAGCCGGGTCATTTCAAGACTTTGAAATTGTTGGAACGATTTTGTACTGAACACAGTCAATGGGAATGAATGTCCCAACACATTTCAGAGAAAAATTGTTTTTTTTTTCCAAGCAGTGTTACACAAACATAATTCTACTTCTGGGAATGGGAGTCCTGCACAGTACCACACAAATGCATCCCTCTTTTATTTGTAGGAAAAATAAAAGTAAGTAATGAGACAAATTAGCTGTTAATCATACGCCATGTGGGATAATTTCTTTATTTAATGGTCTCAATAGCAAAATCAAATTAACGATTATAGTACTACAATGTAATACAGTATCTAATATTTATATATATATATATATATATATATATATATATATATATGTATGTATGTATGTATGTATGTATGTATGTATGTATGTATGTATGTATGTATGTGTATATGTATGTATGTATGTATGTATGTATGTATGTATGTATGTATATATATATATATATATATGTATATGTGTGTGTGTCTACATAATACAAATCTAAACTTTGTTGGCTCTAATGCACTTGACATTAAAAGGAATAAATCCCAAGCAGTTTCTAAATGAAATGTCTATAAATGATATTCTGCTGTATGAGTAATTGCTTGCGATTCACTCCCCTTTGAGTCAATCTCATGTGTGAAGTCGACGCTGTTAATTAGGGCTGTTTTTGTGCTCAGGGAACCAGCTGAGCCTCTCTTGCAATTGTGCATGTGCACACAGGGTGAGACACACACACATACACACACACAAAATATATTTCCTTTTTCTCTCTGTCATTTGTACTTAATTACTAAGGGACTGTTGTTCCTTGCTGTCTGCCCCAGTGAGGATAGTAGGGCTGAACAATTTGAGGAAAATATCGAATTGTGATTTTTCTTACCGCGATTGCGATTTGATTTGCGATTTTTAATCAAGCTTCAGTTCTACATTCACTGTGCATATGAGAAATACTCAACAGAGAATTACAGCTATAATAATAGGACAAATAAAAGGTCTAATACATTTTATTTAAAGCTTCTTTACCCAAGGACACTACACAGTAAGAAGCATTAGGTAAAGCAAAAACACAGCATGAAAGTAATCAAATAGAATGAGAAATACCAATCTATATGGTTGAAATAGGGGAGGGCAATAACAAATTAAGCAAGTAAAACAATACTAAAATATAGACCTAGGGATGAAAAGGGCAAGATAGTCATCCAGTAAATTAGTTTAGAGATTTGTCGTTAAAGCCTAATCAGTCAAATTATGTTTGTCACACCAAAGAATAATAATTAAACAATGATAACTCAAATGAGTCATTTCCAGGAATCGTCACAGAGCAGTTTAAGTCTGTGACTCAACACCACTACTGGCCAAGGCATTTCCGACAGAATTGTTACAGGGAAACTGTAGTTTTTCTGTTTTCTGTCACATATCTGTTGAAACAATATTACAAAACGTGGTGATTGGTCTTACTGCATAGTGTATTCTATAAAAACTGAGGTAGGAAGTATCGTCCGATAAACTTAGGCTAGAATTTATCCAAAACAAAAAAGCCCTTGGTCCGGGACGCTGGAAGACATTTTAACTTGGGATCAGTGAAAGCTTGGAGTGACATTTTAGTTGAAATTGCGTAATTTCTAGGGGGTCCTAGGGTATGCTCCCCCGGGAGAACATTTTGAGAAAAATGTAGTAAATAGTGAATTCGCCTTCCTGACAAAAAAGCAGAACTAACACATTACTTACAGCATAATCCTAAAATACATCTCGGCTACACACTGTCCTGAACATAAACAATTTTTTAACACCTTGTTTGCTATAAATTGACTCTCAAATGCTAGTCGTTGTCATGTGTAGGCTATATCCCAGACTAACCCAGAACTTTGACGGGCAACCGTAGCCTTACCATATAGCTTAAATGGGAAACTAGCCTACCATCAAACCATTCAGAGATGGTAGTTAGTGGATTTTAACCCTTTGATTAACAAACATGTTTTATAGACAACATCTGACAACTAAAAAATGCTACTCAAATTTTATTATTGAGTAATTTAAAAAAAACAACAACTTTGCATTGCAGTTACAGCCTGTCAACAGCTGCAGCACCCCCAGCACCTTGACTTCCACGTCCCTGGCCTTGGATCAATCCTCTAAATGTGCAGCCTATGTCAGGACTGGTAGGGTGGAACCCCATGCAGAACGGAACGTCAAGGAAAAAGACTGACTTAAGACAGCTCCTTACACCAAATGGTGGAGATGGCGGAACCGTGCCACAACTCTAGCCTCTCGTGATTTTATTTCGACATTGGAAATGTATCTGCGACAGTGAAATCACTTGGAAGTAATTTGGTGTAAGACAGGTATAAGCCAGAGAGAAGTCAACAGCTAGCCAAAGAGGGACAGGCACAAAGGGTTTAAATAAGCATAAGTGAACACAGGTGCAATCAGTGAAACAATCCGTCTGCTCCAAGTTCTGGAGCTGGATTCAGGCTTGAGTTTGGAGTCACAGGCGGGATGGTGACAGCCTACCTGTAAGCATTCATAAACAAGATACCTAACCTGTACAACTGTAAAAAATGTAATTGTACTCACTATAAGTTGGTTCAAAATTACCTTAATAGTGTTATATAGCTGGCCATGCCTAGCGAGTGCCATTTAATGCAAATAGTTTACCGCCATTATTTTCATGTTTTGCAACGTCGTCTGATATGGTTATGATTATTCTGATCAGACACATGGCTGGTTTTCACTCTCGTTGCCTGTCATTTCTCGTTATGTGTTTTTTGTATACCTGAATAGCGTGCCTTCTTACTTTTATTTTACTTTAGACTTTTGGTCTTAATGATGTGTTGGTGTGTTTTGATATACAGAAATAGTCCCCTATATACGTTTTACTCCAAAATGTGGGGTGATGGGAATTGCATTGCCACCACAAAGGTTATTGTATATTGCTGATACAAGATCACCTGCTGATATTAAGAGTTTCCTGGTTTCATGTGTGGTTCAAAGACCAGTAACAGCTAGAGAGATTGAGGTGCAGACAGGCATAGACTCAGGCAAATGCACACATTACTCAGATCCACATATACATATCCACACACACAAACACCTGTCTTTCAGGATTTGCCGCCTTTTGATTTGGTTTGACACCACAGCAGTCCATCAGACATGTATTGTGGAAGTTATCCATTGATTTCAGGCTTCTGTCTCAGGGTTTTATATGTAGCAAATTGAATCAGCCCTGGCTTGGCAAAGCTTTGTAATATCTGACTTAAAAGAGGGTTTATAATTGAATGCAGCCATAGAATAGCTTGAACAGCAGAAGCAAAAGTAATCATTTTTCACATAGCGAGGGCTCTTATACCTGGCCCACTCTGATCCCTGGTGTCAAAGGCAACAGTTTGATTTCATTGATTACAGTAATTTCATTGATTTCCAAAAGATCACAATTTTCCTTATTACATCTAGATGACTCTGATGAGAGCTAACACGTTTAATAACAAAGATTGACGAGACATTTGTGATTATTATTATTATGCAACATGTATGGATAAAGTCTTGAATATTAATCATCTAGACCTTTTGTGACATATTTTAGAGATATTACTTAAATTCTTCACTGCTATATACTTTCTTTTTTCCTCACTGCTTAGCATTTAGAGAGAGCTAACAACTAAACACAGTGATTAAAATGCATTCAGTTTTATTGTGTCAAACTGTAAAAAAATTACACTTTAGAGAATTAGAGATACCACCTTGCTGATGATGAATGGCAGGACAATGTAATGCATGACCCAGGTGTGTGTGTCTGTATGAAAGTGACTCATCATGTATGTAGATACACTCCTATGTAGATACAATCCTGTGTACACTCTTTAGTCATTATGTCAAAATACCCCTGAACTTAATTTCTAAGGCATATGTTTGATGGCCCACGCTTAAAGTAACCCCATTTTAATTTAAACAAGGTATCCTCGAAACTGTATTGATTGCAGGTATTCCATTGATCTAAACCACCAGGTATTTGAGGGAAATTTAATCAGTCCCCATGGCATGTATGAAGCAAAAGCTCCACCATGCACGATTGCAGTTGGGATGATCAAAAGTGCATAACCCTGTCATTTATCAAATACTAAAATAATGCAAACTGCCAAAGGAAACATAAAATCCTATAGATCAAAGTTAATACTTTTATACAGGGCAGATTTCTGGACGTGTTGTAGCCTAAATGGTTTCCATGTATAAAATGGTTTAGTTTATTCAATATGAACATTTCTTTCAACATTTGAATACCGAAGATAAATTATCCTGTAAATGATGGTCCTTGGTTCGTCAGTTCATGGTTATAGTGCAGACTAGAACAATACCACCTGAAGTCTTAGATTGTTTAGTTGATTCATATGAACAATTCTTTCAACATTTGAATACAGAAGATAAATGATCTGTGATTGATGGTCCTTGGTTAGTCAGTTCATGGTTCGAGTGCAGACTAGAACTATACCACCTGAAATCTAAGATCCCCCATGGTATCCAGAAGGCCACCTGCAGCCTTGCATCAGAGGAAGGGAAGGGAATCACATTATTGAGACAAACGAAGACACAGAATTCGGCATCAATTGAGTTGACTGATATAATCCAATCTCTTTCAGCTGTTATATTAAGTAAAATAACCAAAGCACAAGAACAATCCATCATATTTCCCTCCTTGCTATTATGAAGGATGATTCAGTGTGTGTCTGCAGAATCCCTGTTAAATGACAGTAGAGAGGTCATTTCAAGATATCGTTGGGCTAGATAGCACAGCAAGTATAAAATTGTGCAAATGTATAAAACAGAGCAGTTCTGAAAAAGGACATCCATGTACATTTACCCTTTGGAAAAGTGGAAAAACAGAGGTAGGCCTGGGTAACAATGAGGAAATATTAGCAGAATTGCTAACATTTGTGACCGCTGTTTCAAAAGCACATTTGAGTTTTTTTATTAATGGAAGGTAACAGAAGAGCTCCATGTATCCAGACAATGTGACAGCAGTAGGGGCAATAAAAGTTAGTAAATTAGGTAAATGGGACCACCAGGCTCAGAGGAGCATCCCTGTGCCCACCTCTAATCTCTGACATGCTGTCAAATGGCGTTAATGCTCCTCATACTGTAGCTATCAATTCACCAATAAACAGAAAAGCAACAGGAAGGGAAAAACAATCAACAGTCTATGTACAAAGTGAAGCTTGATCTGCAGCGAGCGTACAGCGACCGCAAGGATCTATTGAAGGGTATTAAATTGACCTTGTATCGACGGACAGTGGCAATATTCACTGATACTTGGTATAGTTATTTGAAAAGCAGACCAACCTCCACAAAGTACAAAACATTTGTCAAAGGTGTGGTCATTTTGTTTAAGCATGGCCTTTCTCCAATTCTAATTTCATTATGAAGCAAGCCATTGCCAATGCCGTGCCTGTGTCTGCCTGCTGTATATTGCTTTATCTGCAGCGCACTCTGTCTCTTGTCCCATTTGTTAGGTCCAAATGAGGGTGACCTTTCACTCAAAACTACTGAGGGGCATTTTGATTGTGTGATAATTGCAGTCTAAATGAATGACTCTGTAAGCGTATTAAATTCAACCGGTCCAATATTTTTCTGTTAATGTGGTATTACTATTTTCGCTTCAAGGTTTTTTAACTGATGTAACGTTCTATTGCAATAATATTCTAGGACAGTAAAAACATTTTTCCTAAATTTATTTTAGAAAGAAAGTCAGACAAAATAATCAGGAGGTACTTTTCAAAAGCAGTAGACATGTTACTCTGCATGTCGAGATGACCAGTAAGTACAGTAGTGGTAGTAAAATAGCCACCAGTTAATATAGTTCCACCAGTTTCCTATGTAGCACCAGAAATAACAATTATGCAGCTGTCATACAGGATGAGTATTGTTGGAGTGTAAGGAACACTAAGTACACTGAATTGTACATTCTCCATTTGTCTCTACTTTGCACAAAAATTTGATATATTGGGCATCCTCCCATCCTTAGCATATCTCATATCTGCCCCTGGTTAATCTTAACATTAGGTTTTACTGAACTGACAGACTTTCTGAACTTGCTAAAGCTTCTAAACAGCCGGAAGATGCTGAGATGTTTTTTCTAGTCAATTACAATTTCCTTTAAATCAAATAAGGATAACTACTGGCTATCAAAAGTAACAATAAACCTTCCTTCTCCTGCTACATTGCTGTGTAGAGACATTACAGTGACTGTGCACAGCAGTGCTGTCTATGGTTAGCATCCAGAACTAGCAAAGATTTTGCCTTTAGGTCTGACAGTTTACACATTTATTTCTGAAAACAGTGGGAGTAAACAGGCAGCAGCCTCACACCAACTTGAGCAGGCAATATATAAATATTAAAAATGAAACTTCAAACAGACATTCAAGTAGTTGCCTATGACCCTATAAAGTGTCTGTGTACAGTGGAGTGACGGTAAAAGGCATCCTTAGGAGGGTATCTTAAGGTCATCACCATCCCTCGCAGCTCACTGGAGCCATAAGTTGATAAATTCAGAGGGGCATTTGCCCTTCAAGCAGCACAATTTGCTAGCGGCTCTGCCTCCGTTAGGCCTGGCCTAATCTAATGCCAACTGTCTGCCTGTGAAGAAAAATGGAAAAATTGTTTGTGAAAAATGAGCATCCATCCCCTTCCTCCCCACAGTCCCTAATCAGAAATACGGTCAGCTGTAGCATTTATTGGGCCTGGGAGAATTTCTTATGTTTGGCCCTCTAAGGAGAAGTAAATGCAGGCAATTACAGATGAAGTGATTTAACATGCCAGCATACCATTTTCTACATAAATGGCTCATTGTAAAGAGCAGGGTGAGGACCCAGAGCATGCTAAGAGCCCTAATTGTATAGCACCACACTGCTGCTGCTTGCCTGTGGCCACTGCAACCAAGTTTGACAGTGTCTCTAAAGGAATTGAAAGGAAGGAGAATTTGATTTCATGTTTTATGGTGCAAATCTTGGATGTATGGAAATAGCAGGGAGTGAAAATATAAAAGGGCTGAATCTCACAAAAGCCAGGTTGAAATTTTTTTAATATAATTGGTCCTTTCTATTTGACAATAGATTCAGTTTTCCTCTATTACTTGTTCAATTCATGTGTAATTAAAAGGAAAAAAATATATTGCTGTTGCAATAAAAAAAAAAAATTGTTAAAGGTACACTCTGAGATTGTGTTATAGCCAGAATTTCTACCCTAGCTCACAGTAGCTCACTCCCCCTTCACATGGCTGTAGGGGGAGGGGCAGAGAATAGTGGGAGCCTAGAAGTGCTGTAGGGGAAGTGTGACAGCCACTTAGGAACACATCGCTCTCTGAGTTTAAAACCCAATGCTTTTTTTAATGCTAGTTTCAACCACAAGGATAATTCTGGACACAAATTTAAGTTTAGTTTAGCAATAAAATAGTTAAATTATGTATAAAGATTGTATGCCATGTGTCTTATATATTTATACATAATGTCGAGATTTTTCAGTAGTTGTCTAGTAAAAACTATTTGTTGAGTCAATTAGTTTGACGCAATCATTGACATAAACAAACAAGTTAGTATCAGGCAACTTGACGTGGGTACCGTAATTACCCCAATATACGCACAACCCAATATTAACGGTAGCTGGCTAGACCGTGCACCGGCTTGGCTGACAGAACGTCCATTTTTGGCCCAAGAAATGTACGTGTGACGCGAGGCTATCGGACTTTATTTGTTGTAGATTCCTCACCGTTTCCTGTTGCACTGCTATGTCTACTAGTCGACTAGAGGAATAGTCATGCCCATCCCTCCAGCAAACACACACAGACATGCAGACACATAGCAAGAAACGCACACACAGGCTAGAACAGCCCCATAAGCGTCTCTGCATGCCTCTGCCATAACTAACAGGATTAGTCAGCCACAATCGATTTGGCACATACTATCAAAACCATACAGCCAATGCAGGCGGCTCTGCTCCTGTCCCGTGCTATCTATACTCCCTCTATTTTTCCCGGCCTTTCCTGAGCCTGCTATCTCTTACCCTTCCCGCTTTCTTGTGCTTTGTCCCCGGCCTGCGTTCCCTCCCTCCCCACACCTCTGCCGTCATTCCACCCAAGTCAAGCACCCGTCTGTCGCTCCCTTCTTTTTTCCTTAGTGGTTCCTCCCCACTCTCCTTCCCTCTGTCCCTCACTGCCTTCCTTCCTTCCTCCTCCGTCTGTCCTCTCATCTTTCTCCTGCCAGTTTTTCCCTCTCTTTCTCCCTCATCTCCTCTGCTCCCGTCCTTCACCGCACCACCTCCTCCTCCTCCTCCCATCCAACCCCCTGCCGTCCCTCTCCTCCTCCCGTCATCCATCCTTTCTTTCACTTCTTCAGCCAAAGCCCCTCCCGAGCAGATGCTGCATTCATTTCACGGGCCTCCTGTGTGTGTGCGTGCGTGTGCGTATGCTTGTGTTCATGAGGCTCTGTAAGTGCACGTGTATTCGTGTGTGCGTGTTTGCGGTGCGTCTCTCTAAGGAACAACGCTGGCCAAAGCTAATTGCTGCCTCCTACCTGATGGTGACAGGCTTAATCAAGGATGATGAGCGCTCTCTCTCTCTCTCTCTCTCTCTCTCTCTCTCTCTCTCTCTCTCTCTCTCTCTCTCTCTCTCTCTCTCTCTCTCTCTGATAGACAGCCTCCAGTCTCTCAATATGGGTTGATTTTGGAGAGGAAAGGAAGGAGGAGGTGTAGAAAAGGGAAATAAGGGTGTTAGGGTAATGTGTGTGTGTGTGTGTGTGTGGCTGACTGCCTTGGGTAGGGGAGCGTGTTCAGGAGAGCGCTCTCCTCTTAAGGGCGACAGCATGGGAGTGTAAATTGGCCAGAGTGCTTGAGGGTTGGAGGGACGCAGGTTGCAGTACAATGGGCCCCATTCACTTCCTCTCACATAGTGGAGAGGCCAAAAATGATTGGAGGAACGAATAAATGAATTAATACATTGGTTTGCGGGCTTTTGTGCTGCGTGAGGTTATAGGGAAGAAGTGTGTGTCTGTGTGTGTGTGTGTGTGTGTGTGTGTGTGTGTGTGTGTGTGTTAAAACTGCCACTGGTTTTAAGTGTCCAGAATAGCTTGAGTCTACCATTTCCTCTGAACAGCAAAATGTGTGTGTGTGTGTGTGTGTGTGTGTGTGTGTGTGTGTGTGTGTGTCAGCAGTACTATAGAACTGATTACCAAGTGGATAAGAGTTAGTTTTGTTACAGCCTGAAAAAATACACCTTTTTTAAATCCATGCTTCCAGGAGCGCACACCCTCTCAGCTTCCCTGGTTGGTTTACAAAATGTGCACGCACACACATACACCCATGGTTGTTTATAAAAGCACAAATCTAAAGTACTGATCTATGTTGGGAGGAATTGCTTTTGTGCCACATACGAGATCACTTAGTATTTGATGTTTTGATCACAGCCATTTCCTGATAGATATATGGCTCTGAGCTCGGTTCGTATTTTTACTAAGTACAGTAAATGCACCAATGAGGGGCATTTTCTACACATGGGCTAGTCTTTGTACACTTCACACATCTTTCTTCATGGCATAGATTCATTTAGATGATGAAGCTGGTGAAGCTCTCCAAATACTGGGGCTCCCATACAACTTTGTACCTTCATATTTCACAAGCAACCTTATGACCCTGTAATCTTTCCTTTTTCCATTTCTGTTTTGGTACATTTGGCAGATATTACCTTTTGTGTGGAGGAAACAAACCTCAAACCAGCAGCAATGGCATTATTTAAGGTCAATGTATTGACATAAGGAGGAAAATAGTCTCTACTTGTAACTCACTCATAAGAACAACAACAGTGTTTGCTTGGGTTTCTATAGGTCTCTAGATACATCTAGCAACTGCACAGCACACCAGTCAGTTTCGGATTTTGTTATTCTAGCCAATAGTTTCTTGAGATTAATGGAGCTCGTTTTGACACAAAAACTAGTGGACATTTGTTTTTACATTTACTCCCTTCACTTCCGAACAAAGGGGCAGTATTCATCACCTTGGTTGTAACCAGGAAATCATTGCTAATTTGTTGTGTAAGCTGGTCTTGGGGTGAGATTCAGGCTCAGTCACATAGTAGGAATTTCTGCTCATATTTTTTTGAAGAAAAAATAGAAAGAAAGCAATTTATAAATGCAAACTATTCATTTGCGGTCCTCTCTAAATACTCCTATCAAGAGCCAAATGGGAAATTCATTTTCTTGTGATAGGACCCTCGCAAATTATATAAGGGTGCATTGTTAGGTGAAGTTCCCAACCAAGATTTGCGCTGCTTGAAAACATTAATGATGCCCACATCAGTATAACCAATTTATATTTTTAATGCAATAATTATAAAGGTTGATTGTATCATAAAAGTCCACTCAAACACTGCCAATAATCATTTATCAAACTTAGATCCTGGGTGAATGAAGTAGTGTTTGTAGGACACTATTATGATTGCAAATTGCAGATTCAATATTAATTGTATATGACGTCTCTGCGCTAACGACTGTGGTGGTCATTTAAAACTGTCCCAGCAACAGTTTGTGAGCTAGATCAAATTATCACCCTCTATCCACCCACCATGAGCCTAAGTAACTGTATTTCGTATTTCACCCATTATATTAGATATTTAGGCCTCTACAATGATAGCCATCAGAGACTGCCGCAGCAGAGGCCTCACAGCGTGAAGGGTTTTTCATCACGATGGATTTGGCGAGAAGCTCTTCTTCGGAGCACATCTCTTGTGAGAGCGCCTCTCCCGCCATCCCTCCCGTTCTCCTCAAGTCCCTGCATGCTGCCTTCCCGTTGTTCTCTCCTTTTTCATGTGATCTCTTTCTCACTTCTTCCTCCCGTTTGCTGTCTTCCTTTGCAGTGCCAGTCCTCGCACACATGCTCGCTCTCCGTTTCTCCCTTTCTCTTCTCTCTCCCTCACACAAGAGCCTTTTCATATTTTCTCACATCTCTCCCTCTGGTGCTTGTCAAATGTCGGGGGCCGGGGGTGGGGAGGGGGCGGGGGGGGGGGGGGGTTCACTTGGCGGGCGATGTGGCTGGCGGGGCGCCCTGAGCG
>JAOEHI010000008.1:1892074-1913613 GCA_025447815.1 Percopsis transmontana | reverse complement strand
CCCCCCCCCCCCCCCCCCCCCCCCCCCCCCCCGCCCCCCCCCCCCCCCCGCCCCCCGCGCCGGGGGGGGGCGTTCACATGGAGGACTATCTGCATGCCTAGGCTACCTCTGCTTATGAGGGTTTATCTCGCCTCTTCGAATTGAAGCAAATGGGAGATTGAAAAGATCTGTGTGGAGCGATTTAGAGGGTGGACTTATATTTGAACTTCTCTAGACCGTCATAAATGTAGACGTGCTACTAAGCTGTTTAATTTAGGTGGCGTGTGATAAAGTCTGAATGTGCTGACATAACACATGCAGTTGACGTTTGGTTAACAGCCTACTGTACTGTATGTTTATAAACTAAATTGTAAAAGGCAATTTTCATAGGAGCCTTTACATAAATGGAAATGTTTTTTCATCAAATGATAATAAATAAATGCAAATGAGTCTCCTATTGATTCTAACCCTCAAAATTTGGTACACAGGCGCTGCATATTTGACCATCGTGGACATAAACAATGTTTTGAGGCAAATTACTTCTAAAAAATCCTCTAAAAAACAAATGTATGTGTTGATCCAACGGGCTATAAATAAGCGCTGTTGTTATACGTGCTGGCAAAATACATAATCTATAAACTTTTCCTGTGCCATTGCGCAATAAAATAATGACACATTATGCCACCAAGTCCCGTTGTTTCATTTTATCTTTTGTTTGTCACACATTTAAATAGTGGAATTAGTGTCCCTACATTAGGAGTATATAATTTCTGGAGCTAATAGTTTATGATCAAGTCAAATATAAAGCTCTGGCTGGAATGTAATGTGATAATTTACCCAGTGTATAATATCCAAAAGTCATGGTGTCAGAGTTGTTCTTTCAGAGGCTGGAATAAATTAGAAGACTCTCCAGTTGAAAGATAGGAATTATTAAGATGACAGTGGGCGAGATCATATAAAAAATGACTTGTGCTGCAGTTGTGTATTACATATTTTAAGACTTGTTACTTTTTTTGTGAAATAATGACTGTCTGATATGATTAATATGAATGAATTTATTAATTATATATGATGTAACAGTTTGTGCCAGTTTAGTCTAAATCTACACCCATAGGTTTAGTTTAGATTGTGTTACAGGCAATAAATCACAATTATTTAATAGTATATTATTTACTATGTAATTAATTAATCAAAAGTATATAACTATCACAGATAATCCAGTACGTAAGGTTTAAATTATGCATTTACTTAACTGATAGAAAAAACAACATTTTGAAGCACGTTGAATTTATGTGAATGTGTGAGGAGATGAAAACCCCTGTATTGTACCGTGTTCATACATTGGATTTCATCTTCAAAGGCACAAGGTTTAGCTGGCGAGATGGCCTTGTGAATTTCCATGCACAATAGATGTCCATTACTAAGAACCAGAATACATATGGTAAAATAATTGAGTAGCATTTCTCAGCAACATTCTAGAAGGACACCAATTTTCACCTCTGTGGCTGAAGGGTCGTTTTTTACGAAGAAAACGCAAACACGAGTATCAGAAAGTGAGGTAGAGCCACGCAGGTTAAAATTGGTCCAGATAGGAATTTTAAAGTGCCCTCCATTCCCATACGTTTCACTTTGCTATTTCTGATGTGTATAAAAGCAATAGGTGCAGACATTGAGCACAATGAAATAGGCCTTCACAGGAGTATGGGCCTCCTTAAATATTACATTACACAGCACTCCAATGATAATAAAACTTTCCTTTTTGCTCTCACAGCAATAACGACATCTAAACTGCACAGCACAAAACAAGCCCACAGCAGTGTCAGTTCCATCAAAGGTAATTGATTCTACTATGTCTTCATTTCCAAGGAGAAACACATTGGAGGGATGAGGGGGTTTGGTTTATGAAGTGAGAGCAGGGCTTTGAGCGTCACAGGTTGGGAAAAATTCATCTTGCATTAAGCCCCCAGTGCCACAGACATAAAGGCAAAAAAGGAGAAAGGTTTGTACTCAAATAGATTATGTTTGTGGCTCTTGGCTCATGTGCCAAAAGTGTGAGTGTGTGTGTGTGTGTGTGTTTGACAGTAGGGTCAGAATTTTAGTATGAATTTTTTCTGGTATATTGGGCGGAAGGAATATAACCTTGCAGTGCCATCAGAGGCACAGTGGCGATTTACCAGGCTGTCAGAGCAATAAGAAACACATTTACCCCATTATGACCAGCACAAAGCATGTGCGGGTTTTTTCTTAGTGCACGTTTGCGTTTATTGCACATAACACTTATGTGTGTCTGTGTAAAAGTATAAATAACTATGCATCCTCATGCTTTGGTAGGGCGCCACGGACCATGACAGACGCTATGAACTCAGAAATAAATGGTTTCTGACTCCGAAATATTGCTTCCCCCCCCAGCTAAAACCTGAGACCTCAGCTGTGAGGCCCAAAGGAGACACTAATGGACCAGTTTATGGATGGAAAACGGAACTGGCAAAACCCAAATCATAATTTATAACAACATAGAATTCAAACTGACAAAAGGGATCCATCCTCCTACTGTAGTAAACATTTGATTTGAAGCTACCTAAAATATTTGGTACAAGCCTATATGTTAAATGAGGTGAGTATCATGCATTTACCATTTATCTACCTATCAAGTTTTGTTAGACCCTCAATACACACGTTAACACATACACACCAATGCATGGACACACAAGCTACACATAGCTGAACTCACACATAGATGCACACCTCTTACATTTACCGCCCCAGGCTGCTCTTTGTACGATGAAGTCCAATAAAGCCCAGTGCAGACAGATGGCCTTTTTGAACTCATTAATGTGCGGTAGGAAGCCTACACCTGCTTTTTAAGCATCACTCTTCTTTCCTCACTAGTGGCCCCAGCCTGCCTGTGTCTGTGGTGTCCAGCTGGGGGTTATGATAACCTAGCCTCAGCCTGGTTAAATCAGCTTAACTCACCCTGGAACAGACTGAGGAATCTGAATAAAAAATAAAAATAAAAAAAAATGGAAAAGAATCTATAATATTCATGTGGCTCTTCATTGTTGAAGAGCAAAGATTTCTTTCTTTTTCTCGCTTTCTCCGTCTCTTTTCATTCTTGAGATATAATGTGCCTTTTGGTTTTAGGTTTATAATCAGACCCTCGTCTTTATGTGTTGCCTCACTTTATAACTCCTTTTTTCCCTTCTACCACAGTAGTGCACATTAATAAAGGATAAAGCTTTGGCTGGTCTTTGCAGCCCCCAGCCTATACTGAATCCCCTCCACCCTCAAAAAATAGTAAAATGATTTCCTCAGCATTTGATTTAGTCATGTCAAAAGGCCAATGAAATGAACCTCGCTGACACCAAATCCCTGAGAGCCAGAAAATTGGAACTAAACTTATTTAGTATTAACTGGAGCTTTTATGTCACGTCTTCCCGCCACCAGCTGGCTTTTCTGTTCACTTTGGAGCTTTCTGCTTTGTAGCAGGGAAGAATGTGCTTATTTTTTGATAGGGCCTGTATCTTTATCCGTTTAAGCTCAGTCTTGACCCTTTCCACCTTTCATAAATGGAAGGATGTATGAAGTTTTTAAATGCCACTTCAGTCATCTCTGTAAAACTTTAGTTTATAAGGTCCCTACACTTGATACAAGCTATCAAATGCATATGCAAAATGGTAAATATCGACTCTTTGGAATGTCAGGCACTCCAACACACATGATGTATGCTTTAGGGGATTAAGCTTTTCCAACAATGAACGTTAAGTTGAAAGTAAAAAAAAATGGCAGAACAAAATGGCAGCATGTGATGCTTCCCCCAGAAGCCAGATCCCACTGGTCCTGGATCCCAATCTCAGGGTCTGTAGAGAGTATCCTCGATCATGGTAAAAGTGTTGAATGCAGTTGAACAAAGTTGTGATTTATTAACGAAAGAATTTCAGATTAAGGATGGATTGCAGCAATAATGTATTGTTTTTTCACTGAGAGGTGTGAGCTAAGTGAACCAAAAAGTTGATTTTTACACTTTTGCCTTTGTGTCAGTTGGAGTATAGATCCCTAACTGTAAAGCAATGAATAAATCCACAATTTAAATGTCTTGTCTTGAGTGTTTTGTTAGTGGGCCCTATGTTCATTTATGTACAGTGATTAAATTATCTGCGATGGCACTGATTTTCAATAATTAGCTTATTAGCATGGAAGGCAGAGCTTTGAAGGGACAAGCAATCAGACCAACAATTAGCCAGTTAAGACTGGTAAATTGGGGGCACACAGCAAAAGTGGCTTATGAAAACTGTGGTCAACTCATTTCCATTACAATCAATTAGTGCTCAGCTAATTTGATATAAAGTAATATGGGTCCGTCATTTATTAAACATTTGAGTAATTCATGTAACAGCATCTGTTGTAGTTTGCGCACACTGGATTTTTAAAATAATATAATATTTATGACCTATTTATAATGTATGAATGGGCATCACTTCCCTATCCTTTCCAAAGAAACGAATCAACTCTGACCAAACTCAATATTATGCTGTCTTTTATTTAGGAATACTGTAGATATTTGGGCATCTATTGTGTTCTAGGAAAATATCAAATCAACAGCCATGCTTGCATAAAGATCTGTGTAAGACAGAAATACTTTATATTTTCATATTTGCGGTTATACTCCCATGCCTTTGGCGGCCACATTTGCATTGTAATTTAGTTCATCAATCCTAGGTCTGCATGATTATGACGTAAATGATTTTCCTTGGTTGTGGTTGCAATGAATAGAATAACATAACCATGCACAACCATGAATCTAGTTTCTAAATTATTTTATTGCTCAAGAATAGCATATCATAATTTTAGAAAAATATGCATTCAGTGGACGCAGCTCCTAATGGCTATTTGTGTCACGGACAAATACTATAAGTTTACTAGTACTTGGTGCAATGACTTGCCTTCAAATACTAGGATAATTGCAGTAATGGAGAGCGTTTGCAATTAGCATATTGCAGTGGTCAAAATTGTAATCTCGATTAATATATGATTAATTGCGCAACCCTAAATCTAATTTAATGTGATTTATTACTTGGATAAACAGTTAGCCTTTTTGTAAGAACAGTCTGTTTTTTTTACAACAATATGTCATTAAACAACTCAATTATACATTGAATATGTGCACACACAGATTTTAAAGATGTTTAATTCTTCATTGTAATTGTAAAAGCCGCTCTTTTGATCGGCTATGTAAAGGTGCATATTTTATTCATACAAAATTATGGGATTGGTTAAATGCATAATACAATATGCCCAGTTTCCTGTGGAAAAAATATGTGGTATAGTGCTGTTTTGCTGTTACTGTGCGAAATGCCCTTTTAAGATTTATTTATTCAAAAATGTTAATAGGACTGCTGGATCATAAAACAACTATTATTTTTTTTCCATAAAACCTTAATGACCAGCATAGATTGCATAGCTTTAATCACACCTCTAAAGGACGGGCAATTCTTCTAAGCACTAGTGGCGAGCAGTCCGAATCATTTTGTTGATTTGTTACATTTTGATTCAGTACCTCTAAATGTATAGAACTTTTAGAGTTCGGGTTATGCATTTTATTGTTTTTCGCGCTGGCTGAACCAAGGGCGTTTTTTTCCTTAGAGCGATCGGGCGACGCACTACCAAAGGGGGAAAAGGAGGGGAGGTCATTTCACATTATACTAGAGTGTTATGCTAGCTGTGACTGTTCTAGACAGTTTATCCTGCCTCTGAATATCATAGTTACTATATCATAGTCCAATCAGCGTAAGGTGGATCGCCCCCTTTTGGGGCGATTCAGGCTATTCGGAAATCTGTCTGAAAATCGCCCAGATATCTCTGATAAGACTTGTTAAGGCAATTTTTCTCTAACTGCAGACAATGCAATGAAATCTCTATGGGTTCCGGGGGGGCTTGAACTAACGCGTTTACGTCTTACGTAACCTAGTGTAGGGATTACTGGCAGTGACGTGCGGTGAGGTGTCTAGGCAACCACAAATACTCTTTAAGTCTGATAGTAACTGAGATGTAGTAGCCCACTGCATGTCTGCGCAAACACATCTCACCTGTTTCATCTGCATGACTCAAAGTAAGTAAATGCGCTTTTGCTTTTCCATACCCATTATTAAGAATATGTGAACGGACTACGCATGTGCCAACCATTGAAATGGTTTGAATTCAACTGAACCAGGGTTAAAAGCAGTGCTTTTGCCCCCAACCTTTGAGGAGCAGAACCTGCAAACTTTAGAGAGAGTGAGAGTGGTCGAAAGCGGTTTGCTGCACCTAAAATAAAATGTACTGTAGCCTATATGACAACTGATTGAATCAGATGATTGAGAGTCAATTTATTTTTCATTAATGCTAAAGTAGTTGCCTTTACATCCAAAGGTGTTTTTGAGGGTGAACTGACAAATGGCAACCCATCTGTTGACTGTGAGCCAAAGTCATTATTCAGGACATTGACAATAAAGACTTACAGAGTGAGTTTCACCAAAAGTTCAGAGTGAGAGTACGTATTTTGGGGGCGGAGCGACCCAAAATTTTGCAGCCCGTCTCTCCCCACCAAAATGTTTTTGCAACTTAAAAAACAAACAGTTTCCTGCAATTTTGCATATTGTTCATAATTGACCAGCAGAAGTAGAAATTAAAACTATTGGAAAATCTGATAAAACAAGACAGCACCAATAGTAAGAGCTGGTGGTGCCTATGGGGATGAATGGCCATTTGGTTGACCAATCACTTTTGAAAGTGGGCTACACCTATAGGTGGCTGCTCCACTAAAATCTTTCTGCTTTCTCCCTTTTTCTAGTTATTCCTTTAGGGCCTCTTCCACTGTCTTTTCTGACATGGCAACTTTCTTGGAAGGGGGCTGACCCTTCGCTGCCCAGAATGACAACAGATATTTCTGCTTCTTCCCTGACATCTTTAAAACTGACAAAGACATGCAATGTTTAATGTGTGCGTAACTTATTTTTGAGATTTCAGTATCACTGAAAATGTCCAGTTTGGGTACGAGGTGATAGCCTTGTGTTGAGTCGGGTGGAAAGAAAGATAGTAGGTCAATATCTGTCAGAGGGAGATTAGCATCAGCTATGCTAATTCACTATGGTAACTACATTTTGTGTTGTTTTTCTTACCAATTTGATTTACATTGCAATAAACTCAAAAATGATCACTGTTGAGCTCAGGAATGGGAAGGGGAAACGGTATGACCACTGCAGTCTCTGTAAAAATCAAACACGAGAATGATTTATTTAAATTGATTATATTTTGCCCAGCACTACTAATCACAATGAAATCAAATGTTTAACATGTTTAAAATGTTTTATTTCAGCAGAATTACTTCAAACTGAAACACCATTGTAGCTGTTTATCTCGTCAGAATGCATGTCAAGCACCCAAAGGACTATTTCAAACCATAAAGTTAGAATCCAATGACGTAAAGTTTCTAAAGACGTGTATTAATCATGGCAGCCTTCAAACTGTACAACACACTTTTTCTAAACTAGTTTCACAGTTTGGCCTTTTATTTAACTCACATGAGGACACATGCAAATGAGTTACGCTCCAAGGTACAGAAGCGCAGATTCCAGTCTCCTGGTGATTGTGAGGGATTCATTTACTTAGCCCAGGGTGGAAGAAATAAATGTAGTCTAATGGAGATGCAAAGATCTTTGAGAGAGGAAGATATTTCTGTGTCTGAAATGGTTAACACAATTCATACAACAGCAGCTGTACAAAAAATGAAACTCCTTCATTGTAATCCTATAAGTTTTTTTTATTTATTTTAATCATGAAGTAAAAAGGTTTTTCTATAAAGGGAATATATTTGTCACCTGTTGTACAATGAAGTGTGGAGCATATTGCTACATGGTAATGCTGGGAGCTGACACACATACAGTAGGCCCCCAAAAAAGAGCAATTAAGCTAAATGTAAAAGTACACAAATCACAATCAGAATGTGTAAACAACTCATGTTTGCGTTGGCTAAGGCCTTACTGTTAATAAGTATAAATACTGTGCTGTTGTAAACAATTTTGAGTTTCCATATTAAGCCATGGGCTAACTCTAGAAAGCCACGAGGGAATACAAATGTTTTAAGCAAGCGTGTTTGAATCCCCTGTTTTCTACACTGAAGGGATCCTTGGAGATGAATCCTGTGATTGCTGTTTTCATACATAAGTTGTAGGTAGCTTGGTTAAAAGGTATCCAAAGGCTGTTGATTTTTGCAGAGAAGTATTTGTTGTTTGTTATGGAGGCTCAACGATAAATCTGCCGTGTGTTGCCGGTATATTTGTCATTTGTCAGGGTCATTTGCCCTTCTTTAGACTATACTTTTTAAAGCTATATCAATATCTCATTGAACCATTAATGAACTTTAAGCAAACTGTTGCCTAATTATTATAATTAAATACCCAATTATAATAATTATAATGCATTGATAATCTAATATACAATTCCGGTACCTTCTCTGTACTGGAATCATGGATTTGTTACCCTTTCTTTAATCAATACAGGAGCAACAAGGCGTGCTAGACATTCTTGCTAACATTGTCTAGCAGCAGCTATGACAGTATGTGGAAGTTTCCAAGGCACTAGAATTATGTCAATAAAAACTTCTACAACAGCGTCTAATGTACACCAGAGATGTAAAGTATGTCTTAGAACAAACACATTAGGCTCTCATTAAACATCTTAGGTCAAATTTCTAGAGGCTTGTGTCACAAAAACAGTTACAAGCTAAAGAAGTCTATAGGATGTACACATACTGTACGTGTGCATGTGCATATGAAAAAGTATTTACGTGTCAATATACTCACAAAAGCCACCCTTGCATGCCGCAATTTCCGATAACGCACACATGAAATGTCCACAAGCAACAAAGACTGGAGCTGAAGGAGGGGACTTTGTGGAATTGTCCAGAGGCCAGCAGGGTTTTTGCCAGTCGGGCAGAGGATTATAGATTCCTGTGTAGTGCCTCCCACAATCCACTGGGGTTCTGTTCTGCCACAGCTAGATTACAGAGCTGAGCTTGAATGCAGTAGTTTTATGTATGTATCAACAGATTTTCAATGTTAAGAGGATCTCAGCCGCCAAAAGACACTTGAGCAGCAGTCTGGCAATGTGTGTATTATAGCTATGCAGAAGCAACACGACACTTTCTAGACACTCTGTTTGCTCTGCACACGCACACAGACGCACGCATATACTCACACAGTGGCTTATGATATTCAATCTCAAAAGTCATGTTCAATCTCAAATGTGACGCGCACACACATACACACACATTCATGCAAAATGTCCCATAAACAGCTTAGGAATGCATGGATTGAAGAGGGGTCTGGTTCTTACTGCTGTGTTGTTTACATGTTGATATCTACAGACCATGTGGATGATGGACACAAAGTTTTACATGCCAGGTTTTCCCATCTTTGGACACTGTAGAACTGTATAATTCTTTTTAACCAGAAAACAATCAGAGCAAGACCATACTCCTCGCCTCCCACATACCACGTTTTTCTCTATTATAATGCATTAAGAAATAGCCTATATTTTCCTATAATGACGATTAACTTGTGGGCCAGCCACAAATGAAGCTAAAAGTCTGACACCACTTCAGTGCAAAAGGTCTAAAATATTATAATCATTTAATCACTAAAACAAAACTGAGCAGTGATGCAACACTGGTCAGCTATTGGTGTCATCCTGGCATAATATTAAATCTAGAGAAACAGCTATAGGCAGAACACCAACACTTAACTCTCAGGGGCGTCATCGCCCAGGATTTAGATCAGGAAATGCATTGCTCCAAATTAGCGAACCTCTGAGGCGTAAGCCACACTTCCCAGACCGCAAGGACACTCGTAAAACACACTGCTAATTGCTCTATCACATTAGATATCCCATCCTCAATGCACATTGTTGACTCCTATTAAAGGCTCGCACATTAGAAGTTAACTGTAATAATGTATTTCTCATTAGGGCCAAAACATAGTAACACAAGAGAGGAGGAATTAACTCCAAATTAAACGCACCTCTCCTATGCAAATGGCCTTAAAAAGGGATACAAAAGAAATGTACTGTCAATTAAAAAAATATATATATACCATGTTTATTAATGTCTTTGAGACTGATTTGCATAATTTAACATTCCCTTTCCATTAGCCTGCATTATTTTCCCAGTCTTTCTTACACCCATGGGTTTTAGCCATACCCCTGACCATAATTTCTAGACTAGAATTTGACATCAATCTGGACACCTTTTAAATATTTTATAGTTTGGCAGTGAAAGTAGTTTTTTTCTTTATTGTGTCTGCTTTTGGAAATGTGTATTTGTTTGTTTTAGAAAAAATGTCTCTCTTCTGTCTTCACAAGTAACTGAATGTTTACCCTACCTTGTCCCTATCCACTCTTTATCTAGTAAGCTTAAGCAGAGCAGTTAATAACCTCTGAACTATTGCTGAACTATTCTGTTACCCTTTTGCAATTACATCATTGGAATGCCAGCATAGGCCATACGGTACCAAAAGCAGACTTGGCAATGATGTTAATATCTTAACAGCCTGAAGGGGGCAGGCAAGACCTTTGGAATAATTATAAGGTAACACTTTCACAGTTCTTGACTGAACACATAAATATGTTGTAATGTTTTTCCCACTGTTGTTTGACTCAACAAATACTCACATTCCTCATCAATGCTTTTAATGGTAAATTTCACATAGACAAGGCACGGTGGGTGGAGGGAAAATCTCCATTTAGGCACATCTGTTCACAATCTGTGCACTTCTTAACATTCATTAAAAAAAAATGCTGACAATAGCAATTTTTCCAATAATCCCTTGGGTTGTATTAGTGGTCATTATAAAGTCATTGACCGCTACTACTTTATAAAGTGTATATAAAGTAGCTTTCATCTTAGCATCAATGATTTTTCATTACCCAATGTAATGTAATCTGATATTCTATAATAAAGATTTGCATGTAATAATGAAATGTATATGTTTAAATCTGTATTATGTAAGAGCATGATCATATTTCATAGTTAAATGAATCAACGCTTAAAGCAATTAACAATTTAAATGGGACATTTTGATTAATCTTATTTATTTGTCTCTTTGTCTAACACTGTTTGCTACATACGCTGTATAACTGAATCAAGCTACAATCTTTCGTTAATCAACTTTTTCTTTCTTTTATGACTTCGCTGTCTCCTCTCTCCCAGTCAATCAATCATCTCTTCATTAATCCCTAAGTCTCCTTAAGTACATAAACTGTGTTTCTATTTCTTTCTTTTTAATTTAATTTTCTCTCTCTCCCAGCGCTGCTCTCTTTATTTCCATCTATCCCCCTAGGAGTGAGCTGAGGATGTCTAGTCAGCCCAGCCACATTTATCTTTACTTTGCATTAAAAAAAAAAATACAATTATGTTTGTTTTTTTGTTTTGTTTTTTATATATCACTGTTTCTCACTCACTAACTTTTATATTGTTCCAACAGCTGGACTTTGTGGGCTCCCCGGTGTGAGTCAACAAATTCATTCTTCAACTTTTCCATATTCATCTTTTGCCTGTACAGAACATTGCAACATTGCTGTGTCAATCAACACAGATGCTTGCATAGCCCACCCACCACCACCATTTCTTATCAGCCACCTACAATTACCAAACACACACACACTTACTTTCCCTTTTCCTCATCGTAATTATTATTCTGTCATATTCCTGTCACATAAAGGACCACATCGACCAATGAAATCTTAAGGATTGTGAGGAGATGTCATGTGATTGCCTGCTGTGACCAATGGTTACCTGTAGTAGTGTAATTGTGGTGATTACTGTACACTACCCAGTGCATCCATGGAACCTGTTAACCTTTTGTGGGAATGATTCAGTCTGTGTTGTTGGTGTGTGTGTGTGTGTGTGTGTGTGTGTGTGTGTGTGCGCGCACCACAATGGTGCTTGCAGAGCACCCGCTGAGTTGCTTTGCCCCAGTCTTAATTAAAGCTATAGATAGAACAGAACATACAGGGAGAGATCAGCATGACGGCAGTTGGGGAAAAAAATCACTAAGGTGACAGTAGCACCTCGTTATTAATGCCAGGGTTATTGAGACTTTGCTCTCATTTTCTGCTCTAAGAATCTAGAACACTGGAATAAAATGCAAATTAAACTGCACCCTAAGTTAAATTATGCCACCTTAGAAAAACTAGTTCAAATTAAAGCCATGATTATCAAGACTTTGCAGGGTCTTTTGTTGTTCGGTCATATTAAAGTGCTAAGAACTTACAGTAATAGCAAGAAAGAATGTTATTGATTTGACTATCTACTGTATAAGCAGCCTACAGTATATTATTTGTTTCTAAAGACCCAAAGCACTTATTACTATACCAAGATGTAGGCTATATGTACTGTATATGTATCTTCTATACGTGGTTACTTACTACCAAGATACCTTTGCGTTTTTATTGACAGTTTGCTTATTATACAGTATACGGTGTCTTTCCATAAATGATCCATACACACACCTCCTGCAGACAAGGTAGCCTATTTGATCCTACAGTATACAGAGCAACCATCCTCTAATAAGTAAACACTTAATAGTAGACACTCACATACATTTATTATTTTCTTGTTCTTCTTACACCGACACACTTTTACTTGTTGCTGTAATAATCTATTGCTGCTGTAGTAATCTATTCTCAAATGGGGAATCAGTATTGTTGAGTTCCCATTTATATGCGCAACACTGAACGTGATTCAAACAGCCTTTGCAAAGTAAACAATGACACAGCTTTCTTCAATAAATAGATGGCTTGAAGCCATGCCGTGTCTGCGTGTGCAAACACTTATAACGTATTTTTTGGTTCTTGTATGTGTTATATTGGTGTTAGCTTACATGTTATGGGAAGAGAGGAAGAAGAAACAAGATAAAGAGAAAAGAACTGGTCAGATGAGATGAAAGAGTTGCAGCAAGGCCAAGCTAATTATGAACTCTTGGGATGTGATGCGATGAAGACAGTGTGTCAACATTGGCTTAGCTGAGCTATGCGTTTGTTGAGGGAGGGAGTGATGCATACAGCATCAGCATTTTTACGTTATGTGTACGAGCATCACTGTGCGTAAGCAGTTGCTGTGTGTCCTACGTGTGTGAATATAAATGTGTGAATGACTGTGTGTGTGTGAATGCATTTGAGCACTTGTGCGGCGATTTTCTGTGTGTGTGTGTGTGTGTGTGAGAGCAGAAAAAGCATTTTGACATCCCCATGTCTGTGTCTTCAGGCGCTAAACCGGTTGGGGGTTCAGCCCAGACTAATGCTGGCACCCTCCCAGCGCTCACTGCTGTTCAACATTCATCCGCCTCCTCGCTTTGTGCCCCCCCACCCCACCCCACCCCCATTCTTTCCTTTCCTCTCTACTCTCTCTTGCCACCTGTCTTTCCGCCTCTGTTTAGCCCACCTAGTGTTCCTCTCCTTTTCTACTGCTCTTTCCTTTCTTCCATCTCTCGTTTTGGCATCAGATCCTTTCTTTTTCAATGTGTTTTGGAGGGTGAATGCTCATGAATTTATGGATTTTTGCATGGGGGGAGGGGGTTCTGACAGAGACCAAAAAATGATTTCACAGTCTGCTGTGTGGAATGTGGGCATGTGTGGTTGGGGGTGCTTTCTCCCCCACACAGGGAGTTGTCCTCCTTCCAAAAAAGAACATCAAGTGGCCTCTCTCTTAGAACACAATACAGACGTCCTTTTTGTCCAGGTGACTATTTTGTTGTGTTCATTTGTAGGCCTATTCCTGACGTGACTCAATTGTGGTTTGTTGACAAATCCGTGAGTTAAGGCTTCACATGTGTAATGTTATCTGCTTATCCATGTGAGAAATGCAAATGAAAAAAGGAATAAAGCACCATGTTTTGTTGACAATAATCGAACCTTGTTTTGTTCACAAAAGTGAACAAAATCCAGACTTTGGCTAGGCTAGTGGAATCTTTTAAATTACTTCTTAAAATCTGTTTTTATAGACTTGCTTTTATGTTATGTCATTTTTATTTTTCACATTACTTATATAAATTATTTGTTTTATCAGTTGTACCTTATTTTCTTTAATTTTCTTGATCATTGCGTTATTCCTCTCTCCACTCATCCCCTTACTTAAATTTTACTTCCTATGTTAATGTGCTATTGCTTTTATTGAATTGGGTACTTGTTTTGACCGTCAAAGCACTTTGTAAACTCAGTTTATTGTTATGTTTATATTAACATTATTATTATTATACAAATGAGGTGATTTGGTGTTGTCCAAAGATGATTACATGGATGTTTTCATAAGGGATAAAGAATAATTTAAGGAAATTAATTCCATGTCTTCTGTTTTGAATAGAAAAGCAGGGTGTAAAAAAGCCTGCAGCCAAGATCCTTATTATTTTATTGATGTTGTGCTTTAGCTACAGCTAGACGTGTCTTTCTTGAAATAATTTCTACAATTACTACTATTATTTTATTCACTTGTAGCTATAACAATGATGTTTATCTGATTGTCCTTTAAAATCAAATGGCATTAACAACATGGACGTAATTTGCTTTGTTCAATTCAGTGAGCAACAGGGAGAAGAGAGAGAAAAAAGTAATCCAACATACAACGAAGGTAGAACTAAATGAGAATAGAAGAACAGGTCAAGGTCATGCCACAAACACAAAAGAAATAAACACTACAACTGAACAGCTAACTGTGAACCACTGTTCGCAGAAGTTACACAGAAAAATATGTTACAATAACATGTATAGGCACATGCAATGCGCCCTGGGTTAGTAGAACCCTAGTGGTTTGTATTACAGTACCTCACTAAGCAACAGTACCGTACAAACAAAAGGCGCAATCACTTCACCATAAAATAGTATAGTGTGAGATTCTCTATACTGTCTGTGTTTGTGCTTACCCTTTCTCTTACTGTATGTTCATTTCATTACAAAGATCAGCATTACAAAGGTCTTTCAAACACTTTATACAATGGTGCTGGCCACGCTATACAGTACAATATAAGACTGAGAAACACAGGTGTACAAACACATTCAGAAATCCATATACAAATATGCTCTTATTTGCAATATTTCATTAGGCCTATAGTATTATAGATAGCCTCGTTGTCTTATCTTATTTTCATACAGTCATTGTGTAGGATCTATTCTCTTGTCTTCTAGAATCGAGTCCAATCACACCGGGGTCATAGAATCGAGATGACAAAATACATCATACACACCCAATTCCCATCTTCTCTGTACACTTAGCAGTATACATCTGTTGCTCTTGGACAGCATCGTATAATAAAGCCATTATTGCGGAGGTGACATATAGCCCCACAGAGCTGCCATGAATCGTGTGTGCTCATGGACGAGTGAAGACGTCAATTCGGGCTTCAGATTAGGATGAATTTTGGACAAAAGGCAGACTCAGCAATAATGACAGTGAATTAGAAGGATGAGGTTAAGGATGTGCTAGGATAAGAAATGTGTAGTGCCCACACACACACTTGCACAAACAGAAATGTTAGCTAGTCACATGACAGCAAACTTGAGATATATTTGACACAGTCAGAGCAAACCATGGATACAATTTGTGACTGTACCTCCCTGTGTTTTTATAACATTTCTTTCCTCTACAGTTCTTTCTTTTCGACCCCTCTCTTTGTTGTATTTCATATATCATTTCTTGCATGTCTAATTGCCTTCAACTTTCCCACAGACTTTTTTCACTTTATTTTATTTTTCCCTCAGTCAAAATTTCCCCACCTTCCCCGATCCCCCGGACGAGATGCTGTAAAGCAAAGGTCATTTCCAGTGTGTGTGTGTATTCTTGTTAGGCACTTATTTTCTCTAGTCCAATTGTCAACACAGCGTTGTGTTGTGTTCCGGCTTCCTTTGATTCCCCCCTGGACTGTGCAGACAGCCTCCAAGGTCATCTCATAGGGTAACTGATTTCTGCATGTTCATATTTCATAACATCGATGTGGTCCAGGGCCGCATACATCGCACAGACCGAGCATAACAATGATTCTAGTACGACCTTCTAAAAACTCTCTTTCTAGGTTACAGAATGTTGATTATGTTCAGAGGACAAGGTTATTTATTGGAAGGCTCCCCATTTGAACTTCAATTACAATGAGAGAGGATGGAGGCAGGGAGCGACTTTGCCACAGCCTATCAAAATCAAAATCTGGCACAAAACATTTTCCCCATGGCCAGTTACAAAGTTATGAAACACTGTTCCATGTGTGAGTGCATGCTCGTGTGTGTGTGTGTGTGTCTGTGTGTTTGTGTATCTTAAACAAAGTCGACTTCTTGAATTTAATGCTATGGTTCATGAATTCAAACACACCAGTCAATTTCTCAGCCATTCCATTATATAAAAGGTCAAAGAGGAATGAGAAAAAAGGATCAGTTACAGCTGAATAAATGCCTCCCAGATATACTTTTCTTATATAACGTTTTACTCTACTTTGATAGACACAAATCCCTGTAAAGGATAAAGTACCCTTATGCATTCTCTGGAGTCAAGAAAACTTTCCTCTTTTTAGCATAATCCCACATTTCTATCCTTTTCTTTTTTTCATCAGTTTTATGTAGAAGGAGAGTGACACAATCCAAACATATTTTTTAGTAGGAGAACATTTCATTAAAAACTTAGAGGTCTTATGTCTGGAACTAAGAATTACAAAAAAATTTGCTGAATCATGAGGCTTTACACTGTGGTAAAGTGTTTTCTCATGATGTTGACATAAAGACATTCGGACCAGTCTTTGTATCTTTTAACAAAGACTGGACCTTTTTCAAAAAATAGCGTCGCTGGTTCATGGTGCTTAAACAAATTATTTAGAAAGTATAAAAACTGAGGCCCTTGCATAAATCTTGCATTTTTTTTAACTACCAGAATTCTACTGTAAGGTGAACATTGAAAACTTTTTTTCAACACGATGTCCTGTGAAGGAATTTTAGACTAATTTTCTAGACGGTGCAAGGCCGGCAGTTGCGCCAAAGCAGACATAATGACAATTTAGTTCGTGGTTTCGAGGTGTTTCTCTCGCCTGGGCGCCTTTGCTAATTTCCCAGCGCGCCATGACATAGCTTACGCCGAAATGGCCGTGGGGGTGCAATAGAGGCTCTGTCAGTCAAAATCAGGTGGTGCAGTGCTAGTGTAACCGGTCGAGTCCTGGACCGGACCGGACCTGAACCTGGATCCCCGGCGTGGGAGGCGGACACGCTAGCAAGGGGACGCTAAAACCCAATGATATCTAGCGTCTCTTGCTTGCACGTCTCTTAAGGTGTCAGGGAGTGTGGTTTACACTGCACAGCTCTGTACTGCACTGTACCGCTGGCTACCATTGCACTAGTTTGGTGTCAAATAAAACCAAATATTGCGCTAGCGTCTCCGCCTGGTCAGACCGCGTCTTAGCGCAGACGCAGGCCCTGTGTGGTAGTTTCCGGACATTAGGCGAAAGTGGACTAAGCAAATACCTATCCAAAATCACACACACCACTTTTTTTGACTACTGTCCTTAACCTTTTGAATCACCAAACAAAATATATTCATGGTGTATCATGGTGGTTTATTAGAGGTGCCATATTTTTGCACCTCCCAAACAAGGATATCAGTTTTGACAGTTTCCTCCCGAGAGAAGCTTTTCTGCCATTCTGGACTTTCGCTGTCTATTACTAAATTGGCAGTTCACCGAGACAGAGAGCGCGGAATGAGAGGAGCTGATTTGATTGGCCATAATTGAAAACAGCCCCCACCACGCCTACTGTTAATTTATTATTTCTAATCCAACCCTTTCACAACTGCACCGCTGTTGTGCCCTCTTACCGCCATCCTGAAATTAGCAAAAAAGTATTGGCCACACCTTAGATTGACTTGCACCGTGGACATGCACTGTGAGCCTTCGTTTGCACCTTGACAGGAAACTAGGGCCCTAAGTGTGACTTTTATTCATGTAATTACACCATAGCAGTGCTTACACAGTAAGATACAATATTTTACATTAGGATACTTTACAAAGTGGCTTCAAAACCTATAAACAATGTCTTGATTTTATTATAAAGCAAATTCATCTGATTCTATCACATATTTAAAGTTTTAGCTTGCATCCATTAAGTGATGGAATCTATATAATATTCACCACCAGTCTGGGTTGACTGGACATTGTGTGCGCTGTAAACCAGGCTAGTCTAGTAATATCTATAGGGCCTACTACTTATGCAAATTTTCAGTGGGCTACATGTACAGAAATATAAATAAAAAGACATTTGGAAAAACCCTTCAATGCTCCTCACAATTTGAATAGTATATGTACTATACAGTATGTGCATGAAATTATTTACTGTGTTACTGTATGTTGGAATGTCTGTCAGTCTATGGAAAGCACACATCTCTGTTTTTGCAGCATACCTTTCCCATTAATTTAACAGAAATAACAGAAATGAGATTTATTTTGGGGCTTTGTGTAGGTCACATCCTTCCGACCTGAGGTTAAAATGCTTAGGGGCGTGTCCTAAATGAAGAGAATACTACAAGGTCTTGTAGCTGCTACAATATACCTAATAATATGCTAAGATATGCAGTGCTGTATGAGGAATCTAAATATAATAGGCTATATTTAAAACATAAATAGATTCAATAAATGCACGCACGCACGCACGCACGCACGCACGCACTCATGCCAGTGTGTGGTGGATTTCCTTATTGGTAAGCAGGTCTTTTCATCACCCTGAGCAAACTCAATAAAAGGCCCCAAACCCAACCCCACTCCACCCTGTGCAGTCTCTGAGGAAAGGAGTGAAGGAAGGAGTGGGATGGAGCAAGTCAGTTAGGAAGATGGTGCCGGACCAGTGCAAGGGGCTTGAAGAAAGACAGGAAGAGGAGGATGAGACACAGTGAGAGGACTAAAGAGAGATCAAAGACAAAGACTAAAACAGCCAAGACGGGGCGAGAGACTGCACAGAGGAGAGAGGCCCCAGCAGTGGAAAAAGTCATTAATCGCTATGGGGAGAAGTTGTGTTCCGTTTCTGCTCTTGGCCTTACCAGCTATAATGAGCCTCAGATTACATCCAGCCCCCGAACCTGACATGTGCAAAAGGCATTACTGCGCTGCCTCGCAAAACTGGAGCCTGCTCACACAGAATCAGCTCATCATTAAAACATATTGCCCTCAGCCAGAATAATTGAAGATAGTTCCTGATAGATGCTTATTTTTTCTTATTAAAAGAGAGTGGGGCACCGGGAAAAAACAAAGAGACAGAGGTCCATTTCAAATAGTAAAGCTATTAAAATTTACATTTAGCTATAATGTATACAGTACAGATTTGGAATATTTAATAGGTAGGTTGTATTTGGACGGAAGGGACCTAGTATAATACCTATACTTGATCTTTTAGTCGGATTTCAAAATAATACATTTACAGATGTTTTAAAACATTTAAACATTCATTGGAATTTGAGCCACTATAGATATATAATTAAGTCGATTGTCTCAATATACAGGGTATGAATTTATATACCATATCTCACAAAGGGACAGAAATAAGAATGGATATCATAATGGTAAATTGACTTCTTGGTAAAAGTAAAGGTTAACGCCTATGAAAATATATTTACATTAAAAATGGTATATTATATAGTATTATATAAATTAATTCCCCTTACATTCTGTTTTACATTTCTAGAAATAATATATTGTGTTTTTCTTATATTTTGCAGTTATCTGCTTATGAATTGCAAAATATATGATTGTCATGTAGTGTGACTCCTGCTGGCTCAGTGTGCTAATGTTTGTAATGTGTCTCATAATGTCTTTGTGTACGTAAAGAGCACGTCTCACATCACAGCAAGCTCCTCTCCTGTAGAGTCTTCCTATTACACTACAGCAGTGTGTATGCTTATGAATACATGTTCTGTGACGGCATACATCTCATGCATACATCTCTTGTCCAAGTGTTTTTCAATATGTTTGGATTTTGTCACTTATTTCTAACGAGACCTTTCCCCTAAAAACTTTACAGATTTAGCGTTTACAGATATCAACACAACTAATCATTATTAGTTGTCCTTATTTATTATCTGTGTGCAATGCAAAATAATACCAAAAAAGCCAAGGAGCCAGTCATAGAAAACATATACTGTAATTCAGCTACATTCTTTTGCCCTGGCTGTTTTACAGCAGAGATGGGGACTCGAGTTTGCGACTTGGACTCGAGTTGCACTTAAGTCACAGTGACTTGAGACTTGACTTAAAACTCGCCCTCAAAAGACTTCAGACTCGCCCTGAGACTCGTGCACTACCCTCAATAAGAATGTTCTTCCACATAGAAGTGGTTGAAGGCATTGGATTCTTAAAAATGCTTAATGTAATACACAAGGGAAATACCTCGCCATTTCAGAGACCATTGTAGCGAGTCACTAGCATGGACTAACGTAGAATACTAAAAATGTAGTTACTTTAGATCTCTCCATGCACGGCAAATGATACAGTGCACTGATGCTTTTAGTAGGGTGACAAGGGTTTGTCTGTTAAATGAAAGGTGAACTTACACTCGGTATGGTTCGCTTTCCTTGTTACCCATTTTGTTTTTTTCCACCAATCATTTCATCCATTCCCATTGTACTGTTCTAAGCCTGTACATTTGTTGTTATATGTAGAGGCTTTTATTGTTTTGGCAACTCACCTCTAGCAAATTCACTCATTGAATTTGGGATTACTGCTGCTCATCTAAGGAGCAAGAAGTAATATTGCCTATCAAGAGAATAGGCTACATTACTTGTTCCCTGAGGGATCCATCCAGAACTTTATGTAATCCCTCTATTTAATATAGGCCACATATAGTTACAATTTAAAGGGCCCATCTCCTTTTATTCATATCATCAATTAAGAATTTCTCTTGGGGTCCCTAAAATATTGTGTTTTTGTTTACTTCTGACTATTAATATTGGTGTTTGGTGACCAGCTGCCAACAAACAATTCCAAAATTGCACACAGAACACAATTTTGTGTTGACACATCAGAAACATTTATGCATAAGCCATATGTTAAGCCTTTGTAGTAGGCCTAAGTGTATCAGATATTAACAGTCAAATTAATAAATGAAACTTACATTTTAGTGTATGAGCTATTGGAACAAAGGTCTGGGGCTTGTACAAAAATTGCAATGTGGACTTTTCTATGTATACGTTCAAATTTCATAACATTTAATAAAAAAGCCATAAAAAGGCTTTTGTTAAAAAATAAATAAAATGAACCACTCTACACAAGTGGAGTGATGAAAATGTAGCATGTAGATTGGTCAATATAATTGTCTATAACAAAGGGACCTGCACACACAAAGAGGCACAAACACACAGACACTTGCAATGGGATTCCACAAGCACTTGTAGATTTGTAGGAGACTTGATCTTAAGAGCACTGAAAATACTTGTCAGCCTACAGCAGAGGTTCTTAACCTGGGTTCGATCGAACCCCAGGGGTTCGGTGAGTCAGTCTTAGGGGTTCGGCGGAGGATAAGACACA
>JAOEHI010000008.1:1875381-1891974 GCA_025447815.1 Percopsis transmontana | reverse complement strand
GAGAGAGAGAGAGATAGAGAGAGAGAGAGAAAGAGAGGGCTTGAGAGAGAGAGATAGATCACTGAGGACCCTGCTCCGCCTTGTGACCCAGACGGAGACAGCGAGAGAGCGGGCGAGGTGATGGGGGGGGGGGGGTGTATAAAATCCTCTCATGGTCACCTGAGGGGACGCAAGGAGACAGAGGGAATGGCAAAGCAGCAACACAGCCAACAGCTGCTGAGGATTTATAGGGTGTAAATTATTCATGTAATCAGCTGCAGAAGCAGAGCGCCAGAGGAAGAGGGAGACAGGCGTTCACAGAAAACAAAGTGAGAGCAGAGAGGCAGGGACAGAGACAGGTATTGTATAATAAACCGACCGCCGCACAACTCATGCTACTGCCTGTACCCGGGATTTTTTTCTCTCCTCTGACCTGCAAGACAACGACTGCTTTGACGTGCGCATTCTAATCTTCTGAAATCTTCTGGAATCTTTTGAATGCACAGAATCCTTCGCTCAAGCCCCCAGGACTATAAACACAAAGACCACATGATACAGTATATCCTCCATGTTTAACGTCAATATAAACAGTATATAAATGATATATGTTAGGATGGTTACTCTAATTACTGAGAATTATGTTGTACCTAAGTGTTTCATTTTGCTGGTTAATATATCTGGGAATATTTATAAGTGCATTTAAGAGCTACTTCTTTTAGCTAGACAGCTCTGGCATACAGTAGGCCTACTTATACTGTGTAATTTCTGTGTTTACCGTCTGGAGTATACAATAGCTTAGTTCCTTTCTAGATTTATTTAAATATTACATATTTCTTTCTTCTTTATCCAAGTCGCGATGACAGTTAGGTACACTCGACTGAGCCAACCAAAACCCAAAATTTCTGCCCCAGCTCACAGTTTATGTTTGAAATCAACTGTATAGGGGGAGGGTTAAAGAATGGTGCGAATTGCATGGGAGAAGAGTAGAGAGGAGTGCAACAGTCTTGGACTGTTGGCAACCACAACCGTCTTTCCGGACACAAACTAGAGCGTCCCTTCAAGATCACCAGATATTCAAATCCAGGATTTTGATAGCACAACAACTCCCCCACATTGTTTACTATTTAGTAGTGAATATGTGCAACAAAAGGCATTGTACGCATTTACATGTATGGAACACAAAAACACTCCTAACACGGTCGATTTTTAGATTGTTTTGATCTGTGCATTTGCTCCTGCCCAAGTTATCTTCAGTGTCACAATTCACTGCAGATACTTTCAATATATAAGACAACACTTTGACGGAAATGCTGCTCAATACCAACATCTTGGGTGCCCTCACTGCACTTATTTCGTGGTCTTATAGTTTGACGCCCAGCAGCCATTCGAGAAGATGCTGATCCAGAAATTCCCATGGGTTTGGTGGGGTGGACGAACGCCAGTGGAAAACTGCAAACAAACACTGGAGCTGATGTGTCTTGTGAGAGCACAAACAACCGCAAACTCCTGGCTCTCGCACAATATATCTGTGTGTCTGTGTGTGTTGAATGTAGGCTGTGTGCAAATATACCTAAAGTAATATAATGTGCGGCCAGCAGAAAAGACAAAAAGTGAAGAAGCAGAGTTGTGTGTCTGTGTTTGTGTGTATGTGTATGTGCATGTGCGTTTACGCGTTTGTGTTGCTTGTGTGCGTATGTGTGTGTGTTTACGTGTGTATGTGATCACAAGGCATTTTCAGAAGGCGTTTCAAAGGCATTACAGCACTAGATTTATGAGGGCATTCACAGCAACACTAGCAATAAACCCAAGCTCTCGCCTGCTGTCAAAAGTTCAAATTGGGCCTTGCTGTGGCAAAAGCGTGTGGGTGGGAGTGAAAGAATATGAGACAAATGGGGGAGAAGTAGCAGCATTGGAAAGAGACACAAAAGGGAGTGAAAATAAGAGTCTGACAACTTAAAAAGTGTCTACTTTTTTAAGACACGGAGGTAGAACATTTTCATGAAAGGTCAAAGGGGACAACCAACAATTGAAAGAGCCACCGGGAGACTGAGACCTCTTTTCCTTTCCCTCCCCATCCCAAGGTTTTAAGGGCCTTGGGCTCGCCACATTATTGGTCCCTGGGCTTTATATAATGGCTGGGTGTGTCCCCCTCCCACACTCCAGCCATTCCTAATTAGTGGCAGGAAACAGAATGCCGGTAATGAAAAAGGGAACCAGCAGATCAGCCAAGAGACAACTAAACACAGCCAGAATAACATAAAAAATAAAAAACCTTTTCAAACACCTCTGGTCTCTCTCTTATTATTGTATGCGCTTGTCTAGTGAGGCAGATATCAAGTTTATAACATGACGAGGTATGTTGGCATAATTAATAAAAGCACTGCGACTGCATAAATATTTGTATATCCCGGATGGCTCACAATGCTTTAGGTTTAAAATTAGCTCCTCTTTGATCGCCTGTCTTGCCTTCATTTTTCAAGATAGGGGCCAGCAGGAACGGGAGATAAACACTATGTCCCATTCCCTCGCCTGCAGTGAAACACACCTGGCTGACCAAGGCTGACACCGACAAATGATTCATAATGTTTTGTGTCTTGTTGCCTTCAGTGCCAGCATGCGGATTTAAGGGCCTCATACAGGGAAAACACTGCCAGTAGCTAAAAGTGGTAATAAACTTTTTTTTAAATGAATTGGGGTTGTAAATAAGGAATATAGAATCAAGTACCAGTATTGAGAGGGTGCCATAATGCCACAAGTCTCAAAATACTTGATGATGAATACATAAATAAATATACTGAGGAGTTATGCAGTCATTGTGAATACTGTAGCTGTGTGGCAAGGATTCAAGAACATTTATTGATGATAATTGTGTGGTTTGTGCTACCTGAACTTCACTGAGATTTGGTGGTTATCAGGACTCTGAAAGCTTTTAGTAAAGGTGTTATGGTATATTTAGAAAAGGTATCTCTATATCAGTATGTCATGTCATGTCAAATGAAACGATAATGAAAATATTGAAAACGACTGATAAAAGTAGACCACATACAAAGCATTCAGGAATGTACGAAATTCATTGTTATACTGTGCCAGTGTATCCTTTTTTAGCTTTTGCACCCCCTTTCAGTTATTTTCTAAGTCAAGTAGCTGTATATCAGAAACAGAAATAAAATACATAAATAAACATTACATTTTAAAGGTTGTAAAATTGAAAAGTTACACACAAACACTTTATTATACTAAGTGAAAAGAGACAATTAGCTTTTACAAGTTCCAGGAGAAGACATATCCAATTTTTAATGATCTATTTATAGGCCTATTAGGAAAAATACAAGCAGTCTTATTATGCTTGTGAAATTGTATTACTGTATTTCTATTTTCGTTAACATATACCATGTAGTACCTCCAAGGACCCCTAGGGGTACTGTAGACTACATACAGACATTCCATGGTATCACATTCCTGACTATTCATGTGACGCAGCATTCTCTACTCAAACATCTCTCCGAATCTCCCTTAAATTATGACATGAAGACAATAATGAGGTCCATTGTCCTCAACATGTCCATACGTTTTTTGCAATGTCACTGTGCAAGACACACAGGCAAACACACACATGTGAACTGAATTACAGAACACTGATCAAATAAAATTACAAAAAACATGTTTATCTATGCCTTTTGAAATGTCTAATAAACATAAGAAATCCTCTTTAATGTGCCTGAATTACTGCATGTGCAAAGCAACATGCGCAAGAGAAATATTTTTCACGTGGTAGAAACATACGCGCAGGAAAACACATTTATCATACTGTATGCAACTTGGGTCTGTGAAGCAATCACTTCAAAGATTATCCTGGAGGATTCGGAGCATTTGTTCTGCCATCTACCACCAGTTCCTAAACGCTAAGCAGTTGGTCCTTCTTGCTGTTTGGTTATACTCTAAAATGGATATTCATGGTCCTCAATATTATCGCAGTCCAACTTTACTTCATTGTCCCACTGTATCTACATTATATCATGTACATATTTAAAACACTATGGCTATCTTCAAGTTTGACTTTTATCATAATTTCGGTCCCGTTTCTTTCTCTTGACCCCAACCACCTTTATTATTTCCCCTCCATTTCTGCCCCTCTCTTCCTCTCCTATCCTCCTATCTCCTATCCTGTCTTCAAAGTGATTTTTCAGGCCATGTCGGGCCTCCTCTGTGGAATGTTATAACTAAATTCTGCTGACCTGCAGCGTGGCTCTGATGTCAGGACTCTGGAATGCCCCTCCATGACAACCAGCCGTCACGGAGGGGAAGGGCGTGTTCGGTGGTCAGATTCTGACAGGTGGGGAGTCGAGCCATTTAATAGGAATGTGTGCCGAGAGGAGGGCGAACATGAGAGAGAGTTCGAGGAGGAAGGAGGGGTAGAAAAGAGGAGAGGGCGGGTCGAGACGGGTTGATTGACAGCGGGAAATATAAGAGGCCGTGACAGAGAGACAATATGGTTTGATTGTGATTGATTGACCGAGCAATTACAGTGAATGATTAATTGGCAGCTGGCACTTCACGGAGCCATCTTGAGCCAAGGCGCTCACATAAACTGGGTAAAATGTTAGACTGTTTTAATTGAGCCAAAGAGGATGGAACACCTATTTTGTATATATATACATACAGTATATGGCATTCCATGGTGGCTACTTAATTTCCCCAGTAGGTTAACAAGTAACTAAACAGTAATTGACAAATGTGACATTTTAACTGAAAGAACCATGGGGGAAAGGGAGGGGGGAAGGAAGTGGGGGGGGGGGGTAAAAATAGGACAATGTGTGGATTATGTGGATGTGCATATATCCGTGTGGGTGTGTGTGTGTGTGAGCGAGCGTGTGCGTGCTTGTGTTTGTGAGTGTGTGTTTTAACAGTATGACGCTGAGGTCATGGAAACCAAACTGTGTGTATGTCCTGGCCCTTGGATTAGCTAGGGCATGTCTCCACTGTAGCTGGAATGTGTATTTGTCATGCACGCACGGGAGGGTCAGGCAGGGAAATTGGAAGAGCAGCCTATTTCAAGTGACCTTGTCAGACAAGCTGTAGGCCTATAACGCAGTTTAGGACTTTATTGGTTTCTTAACATGATTGACTGAATCTGTTGACACTAGACTTATCATATAGAGTATAGTACATATACTTACTAACTACATTTTACCATTACTGTTGTGCTGTGCAATCTATAGCCCTTTCATGTTGAAAATACATTGAAACTTGAACTTGAAAAATCACTCACGCATACACACACATTATTCAGAGGAGTATTCACTATTACAAATAAGTGAACTATTTTACTAAGTAATTTTACATGAAATTCCTTCACATGCAATTACATGAAAAAACAGAAATGCTCTATTATTATTCTTCTGTGCCTGTCTGCATTCTTTTCCTTTAATTAGTAAGTACGCTGTTGATTAGATATGCATTTCCCATAGTATGCCGTGGGGTTGTTTTGGAGTGCCATTTATGTTATTACTGCACTGAATAAAATACTACCTGATAAAAGTCTATGAAATTGATGGTAAATGAGCATAAATGTGTATAATATGTTAAATATCACATCAGTATAGGGAAGAGATGCTAACAGTGTTTGCATTTCTGTCTCATATAAACTCAACGTTTCATATTGCTTCCTAAAATGTTCATAATTGTATTACTTTAAAATAATATTATTTTAGATTATACTTATGTATGATGTGAAAAAAATTATGTATGAAATACTATCAATGCACCAATTGGCTTTGAAAATATAAACAACATTATGGAGTTAATTGCTTTGAAAGTTGTGAACTCAGCATAAGCTATGAGGTTCCATGTTAATAAATACATCAAATGTCTTTAAATGCAACATCAATGTATGCTTAAAACTCATTCAACCAGGAAACACATAAATTTCAGTAGTGCAAATTACTGACTCCGTCTCCTGCAGAACACTGTACATTCTGCAACCAGGTGAAATCCACCGCTACCTGGAAAGAATTACAGTAGGTTACAGTTGAGCATATTTCCCCCTTGACATACAGGAAATGGCCTATTTCTCCCTAGCAGAGCCCATCCCAGCAAGGGAAGTGGCAAAGCCACATGAAGCTAGTGCGGTGAGTGTGTTTACACACAGTCATTTACACAGGTGAGAGAAGATGGGGGCCTGGTACAAATACAGCAGGACCTTGTTTAGACCTCACCCCTGGGGAATAGAGGTCGTTTTAGAGTGTCATGTATATGATTCCTGCACTGAAGTATGTTCATATTTGAAAGCAGTCAAACATGTAGGCTTTGAAGGGTGCCATGCCTTTAGGCAAGCTTTTACAAAAGCACGAGCACATCAATTCTGAACATATGAACTAGATGCATGTAGCCTCTAGCTAGCTAACTATAACATTGCTGTGCATGTGTGTATGTGTTTACGATTCATTGTGTAGCAAGCACTTAAACTTAATTAGCTTACATTATATGACAGAGCAGAAAAGAACAAGCCAAGACTACCTACTAAACATATTTAGAGTTTGGAAATATATTGCACTATTTTGTTTGGTTGTTTAACACAAAATCTTAATAACCATGCTTAGTACAACTCCACATTTAGCCATGTTAACATGGGTCCTTGAGTTAGAGTTTACATCACATGTAGCAATCAATGTACACATTTAATTTAAACCCAGGGTGTTAAGAGCCAAGGTAAAGTCAGTGGACCACCAACTGCCTGAACTGTTTCCATGGTACCGTACGTTAACAAGGTTAATTTATAATTTTTGTATTTGCTGTTGCCTTTCCTCTCATCTTTTGATTTACCACTGAAATTCTATATCCACTTCAGAAGGCTACCTTGACCAACTATGCTTTATTAACCCTTCATAACCAACCATTTCGGTAAACATTTAAAAGAACATTTCCATACCGCACACACACACATCCCTCTATCTTCATCTGCAGAAGAGACTGTTGACATCTGCCTACTTTTTCCCCCACCATGTTTTTATTGACTATCCTTCCTCTCACTCAGCCCACCGTCCTCTTCATCCGTCTTCCACCTGTCTTTGACCGTGATCCCTTTTGTAATCCCTGTATGTTCTCCATCACATCCACCCCTGTATCCCTCCATCTATCCTTTCTGTTTTTGTGCCACTGTCACCCATCTATGGCAGAGGTCAGGTCCTATATATATATGTGTGCACTGCCGTGATTGGTGTAATAATATGAGGTGTATTGTGTGTGTGTCCTCAACCCTCCCTCGAAAAATTGTAGAATTCGCCAATTCCTTTCGAGAATTTACTCGGCGTGTTTATTTCCGTGGCAACACCATTGCAAATCCAACATACTCCCAGCCGACCAACAGCCTGCCCTGTTACTTTTCAGATTGCTGCATTTCATAGACCTTGAACAAAAATGAAAGAACGAGAGATGAGTGTGTGTGTGTGTGTGTGTGTGTGTGTGTGTGTTTGTGTGTGGGGTGGAGGGGGAGGGGGGGGGGGGTCCAGGGGAGAGGGCAAGCGAGAGAGAGAGAAAACATAACTAAGGTAATAACCTGGCTTTGCCTCTGTTGGTTTTGATTTATGAAAGGAAGAGTGTGTCAAAAACCCAGCAGGCGCTCTCCTGTCCTGATTCCATGGCAGATTTCTAAAGAAAGAAGAGAGAGAGAGCGAGATAGAGGGTCAGGGAGAAAGGAGAATTATACTGTATAGAGAGTGAGAGCTCACATCTCACTCTTGCACATCTTGCAAATTAAATACATGGAATTGACACAAAGCGACTGGGAGAAGACAGGGGTGGGGTGGGGGGCACGAGAGAGGAAAGAGAGGATTGACGAGGAAAAAATGAGTGAATACAATGAATACAGCATTGAAATGATCCATACCAACACTAAAAAGTGGGCTTTCTAGATTTATTCCCCAAATCTTAATTTTTTTTAAGAAATGTCTCTATGGCTGAAACATACTGCAATCAGCCAGCTAACATGTCAGCTAACATGCCAGCTAACATGCCTGACACAACAAGAGAACAAGACTCTAAAATAAGATTCAGAGAGGCTAATGGGTAAACACAGTATTGCGTGACACACAGAACACACCCGCTCACGAGCCCACATCGCACGCACGCACACACACACACACACACACACACACACCCGCACACAGTTGATTTACCCAGGTGTCTTGCATTCACACATGCAGAGCATTTTAATTTTAAACTCCTCTAAAAACACGTGTCAGCTCTCACCATCTGTCTGTCACCCTGCTTTGCCCTGACAAAACCATGAGCTCAATTAGACTACAGCACCAAGGATGGGCCAATTTACTGCATACAACATCATTCTTTACTCGCAAATGTCTCCTATATTAGCATAGAATATAAGGTCATTTAATGTCACCAAAGAATCCCCATATCAGGGCAATTTACAGATTTTGAGGCACCTACCAATTTAACGCTTACAGAGTTACAATTTTAGAATGTGTATTCAAGTGTACAACTGAACATTGAGTGGAGGGAATGACAGTTTCTGTCCAAAAGGACACCCTAATTTGCTGCTCAAGCGTCTTTCTTTTAAACGTGCACTGTATCAGCATGGGACTTTAAATGTAAAATGTAATTTTACATTTACATCACATTGTAATATCAGATTCAGTGCTTCTTAAGGTCAATTCCTTTTAAATATATCATCAACTAAAACTAGGTTTTACAATGTGCTGTATAACTCAGTGTATCATATTGTATATATTTCCTAGCATCTAATGTATCTAATACTGATAACATTCTTCTTCTAACACTATTAGACGCTATAAAGTGGAACTGTAAGCCCTCGAACAATACAATAGAAAACCAGTGGTATTTTAAACACCTATTTGATTTATCTAGGGCACTTACAATGACTCAAATTAAAACTATTAATCCAACAATGTAATCCCCCCCATTGCATGGGGCAGTCCATTCTCCCTGTCGGGATTAAAGTATGGAGTGTGTGTGTGTTACTGGCTGCTCTGGTGGTCAGTGGTGTAATAACACAGTTGGCGTGTGCAGTGTGCATGTGTGTGGTTCTTGTCGTCCATTGTAGTTACCTGATAGAGAGGAAAATCCCTACGCGGTGGTCTTCTCATAATGTGGACCAAAGAGAAAAGGCCTGTATCAGAGAAAACAGCGAATTAATAAAATAAGCCCTCTAGAGTCTACATTACTTTATAGTAAGAGGGCTTCAAACCGTGAAGTAGGCCAGAGAATGCATAAAGTAGCTGGATAATGCAGCCTTGTCAAAAATGGTTGTGTCCCCCAGAATGATTCTTTGGTTCACCAGAGTTTTCTGTTAAAAATCTAGTTCCAAGTTTCAATATATTAAAAGCATTTTGGTTCTATCTTCAGCAACATAAAGAGAAATTGATCTGTCTGGTCGCAATTTAAAATACGTATACATACATACACATTTGAAATACGTCAGGTAAGTTTCCCAATGCGATTCATTGCATTCTGAAAAACGTGCTCTGACCAACGACAGACTTTCGTCTTATCAAATTAAGGGTACTGGTCACACACAGCTTCTAATTTTTCCATCCATCAAACATCCACTCACTTCTCTTCTTCTACTGCTCAGTCTACTGCTCAACCCTCTCCTCAACCTCTCAGTCGCTCCCTACACTGTAAGCTTTATTTGTATGTATCTCTATCTGTGTATCTATAAAACTCTATAGTTTTCCGACCCCCACAGCGGGCGTGAGAGCAAGCCCACCTCTTGACCCCAAGCGCATCTCATTCCCTCAGATCCATTTTTTAAACGCAAATTGAAAGTGTTGGGAAAAGCGGAGCTGGCGGACGGAAAACTGTAACAGCAATAATAATAATAAACATTTATAACCCTCTCCTGTTGTATAGAAGGGAAGACTTTATACCTCACCGCCTGTATACGATCGTGGCAAGATATCAGTTTGAGATGCACGACTGCACAGCTCTCATTTGGGGCTCCGAATGAATATATTCAGCGCAGTGTGGCTGCATTCTAAATGAGGACAATCATAAAAGGTGGTCCTCAATGTAAAAACGGTTTATCTTAATTTGAAGCGATGATGCGGTGTTGTGTGTGTGTGTGTATAAATACATGTATTATGGGTGACTTTTATTACTATAAAAGAGGTGGTAGCAAATGAAACAATATCATTCTATTCCAGCCTAATTTTAAACTCCCAGTAGTGTTGCAAGTGTTGTTTATTCACTGGACCAGCTACAGGGGCTATCAACAGCCTACTAAACCTTGCTGTTGATACAATGCAACTGAAAATGAAAGCCTTTTTCTTCTTTAATTGGGACACTGTCAAATAAAGAAAGAAAAAAAATTATGCAAAAAAGAAAGAGAGAAAAACACATATATAGTCTTTTCTCAAAAATATTTTTGTATTCTCTTTCATTTGTTTTGAGAGAGATTTCCCCCCCCCCTTTCCAGAGCCCTTGTCCCAGCTAAAGAGAGGCAGCCCCTAAACGTGGAGATGATGCTGCCATAACTATAGTAGTACTGTCCTTGTTTGACTAGCTGTGTTAGCACTGTCCCAAATGACATCCCTTTTGCAGGGACAGTCTAATCTAAGAAATGATCCAGATTTTGCAAGCTCTGCCTCTATAATTTGCTTCACTTCCCATATAATTCTGGGAACTCTCAATTAAAAACCAGTCAGGTAGAGAGCCATCAGCCAATCAGCATCCAGGTGGATAGTTCAGTTAGTGCCGACAGCAATTAGGTGCCTGTGTTTAGAAATTCGCTACCACTTACGACTTGTTCTTATTGGTTAAAGGTGGTCCAATCACCTGCTAATGATCTGACACCGCCACTATAACACATTTTAATTGAGAGTTCCCAGATTGATATGCAGAGCAGAATAAATCTGGGATCTTGCAAAATCAGGTTTACCAGGTTACTAAGCAGGATTATGCTTATCTATCACTTTATTATAGTGTTCTTTGTTCTTCAAGATTTATGTAAATTCTTCTTTTTATGCACTTCTTTCTTTCTCCTCCTTGCCCATGCTGGTCTCATATACACTTGGCAGCTTAGGAACGTTAAGTGAAGACCGGTATATAATTGATCCAATTAGAATCAGCACCTGATCTTTATCTCTTTATAAATAAAAGCATTGATCTAAGCCACCAACCCACAGTAAACTAAGTAAATGGGTGAATCATTAAGAGCATAATTATAAATGGTGAACTTGGACTTAAATAGTGGCAAGATTGTTAGAGAGCTTACAGTAAGGAAAACATTTAAAGACGAAACCTGAAACAGACTGTTTTGCATGTACTACCAAAAAAGTAGTACTTCCTGCAGGACGAATGTAAGATACTCTGTACAATGGTGCCAGTACGTTACCGAACAAGAAGCTTCTCCTAATTTCTGAACTGAAAACTATTTGCAATTCATTATTATTCCAGAGGGCTGCCGTCCATAATAGACAGACACCTAACTTGCTCGACCCAGCACTGCCAAGCTCACACCCTGGGTTTGATGTTCCTCCAACATTGAACAGTTTATGATTATTTTATTCCTTTTTTAACGTAACACATCAATAATTCAACCTTTGCTAGACAAGACTTTTTGGATTCAACAAACGTGTGTGAAGTCTGAGAGAGAGAGAGAGAGAGAGAGAAAATATACTGTATACTGTATTATTTGCATAGGTATAGGATTTGTGTGTGCGCTCTCATTGCGTGCGTGAGTGCGTGCATTGGAGTGAGCATGTGCTTGCGCATGCATTTGAGTGTCCAAACATGTTACATGAGAGGTATATCAGAATATTCCGCAAAACTGGGGGGAGGTGTGTAGTAAATGAGCGCATTAGCATTGCATAGAAAATTTAATCTCCAGTCTGGGACAGAATGTCTACCACCCCAAAATCAAATTACACATATGAAATGGCCTAATTGTATAAATATGAATGTGCAGTGGGTGGGAGTGCTCACTGAAAACCTACTGTTTTAGGTCATGAAGTAAGATTGTAAAAGCTCTATCTCAACGTTTCATTAAAGCGTGCCTAAACCCCTCGCTCTATCAGAACCGCATCCAGCTCTAACAATTCAAACAGAGTGGAGCAGTTGGTCATGCCCCCCTTACAACCCCGTCTGTCAGAGCCCCTGTCCCCAGGAGAGTTCGGGGGAGACAGACTGAAGGGGCGTGGCCAAACCCCACAAGCAGATGACACTGCTTATTTCAAATCAGCCAATAGGAAATTTCCATTAGCCTGTGTTCAACCTGCAGAAGGCATTTGCCGTACATTCATACAGAGTTTATTTACAGTTATCCGAACAATGGGTATTTTTAGTTAGTTAGATAGGTATTTTTTGTTAGTTAGTTATGGTGTAGTTAGTCTTTGAGCCACACTTTAAGGAAACTGCCCATTTTCACATATGAACTGATACTGATATGGTATTTCAGTTCCCCAAATGTAATCTGAAAGAGCAGAAGGCTTGCACCATAAACTAGAGGAAGTGGAATTCTCTACAGTTATAAAGATTTTACAATAACATAACATAAATGGATTGCTGCCAGAGAGCCACCGCTATGCAGTTAAATAACAGTTAAGATGATTTGGATTGCCGTTAGCCAGTCACCACTATGCAGTTACATATCAGCAAACTTTAACTGTACTAATGTGACAAAAACCGCAGTCATTAGTCCTGAAAGCAATTATTAGTTTGAAATGAGCAAGCCTCATTAATTCATACCTTTCTAAAACGATTCCTTTGCCCTCATTTCCTTACTCAGTATCTTCATCTCTGATGCCTTCTCTCCCCCGCCTCACTCATCCTTCCTACCTCATCACTGCTAACAAGCTTACTTAAATCTGTGCCAAAACAAAAACAGGAAGAGTAGAAGAAGTAGGTATGACTGTTACTGGAAGCCCTGTTGGTTAAAGGATTCATCATGTGAACTGTTTTCAATAAATAATACATGCAAACGCAGACTTTTGTCTGCAGTCGAGACTTTGGGATATGAATTATGCATTTTTTTTTCCTGGGTAGGGCCAAACAGGAAAATTGTGTGTGTGTGTGCGCGCGCGTGCGTGTGATTTATCCCTGGTACATACTGTGACTTTGAGGCTTGCAATCAAGGCACTAATGTGTATTCACAACTCACATTACAATTCTTAAGCCATTGTGTTTTATGTACAAACAAAACATCTGTGCTAAGCCTTAAACCATGGGGAAGCCCTTTTCAAGTTTGATTTCAAACTTTGATTTAAAAGATTCACAAAACTGTTGCCGTTTTGCCATTGAATTAGCCTTTATTTTATGCCAGCGGCTGTTTTAACATGGTGTGTGTGTGTGTGTGTGAAAAAGTCAGCAAGATCCAGCAATGTGTTTGTGTGTGTGTGTGTTTAACATACAACTGAAATGTGTCTCTTTTTTTGTGGATGCTTGTGACAGTGTGCAGATCTTCTTCTTGTTGCGTCTGTGAGGTGTAAGGTGGCCCTTCCACCATGTAGCACAATTTGAACTCTTTCTTTCCTGCACTGTAAACAAAAAAATTAAAAAAATACAATCCTACAAGACAGTGGAAAGGTTCCACTACAAATGGTACAGAATCATGTGTGTGTGTGTATGTGTGTCTTCGTGTGCATATATGCAAATGTGCCCAGTGTGCACATGTATTACTTGTCTGGGTGTGTGTCACTGGGGAATGGTGACTGAAAAACTTGATTGAAAACCGGGGAAAGGGAATAATTACAAAGCAGAGAAACACAGCCTAGCACCGACATCAGCAATCACCCATGCACTCTGCTGTCATCCAACCCCACTGTAAATAATTCATCAAAAGAAACAAAGGGGAAACAAATATGCAAATAAACTCCAAAAAGGGCAGTTACGTCGCCCTCCCACCACATGGGAAGAACAGCGATGGATTATTATCGTGGCAGGTTGGGGCTGTGATGAATCTGAATTCCTCTTGTTTCATCTACCTTGACAGTACTGAAGTCACACACACAGAAACAAAAAATAAAAAATCTGGAGGGATTTGAGAGTTTGATTGAGGAGGGAGGGAGGGATGGCGGGATTAAGGACAAGGAGGATGAAGTATTGGAGGGACATTGGAGGGGAGAAGAAAGGGATTTGGGAGGGGAAGGGTGGAATTGGGGGAGGGAATCTTTTGAGGGTGTATTCGACAGTACTGTGAAAGGTAGCCATCAAGGGCTTTGATGAAAAGTGCAGGCCTTCTAAAGCTTAGGAGTGACAGCATATGATTTGGTCAAAGCCTGAAGCTTTTCAAAGGTATACAGCCTCGTTCCCATTCATCTCTCCCAGCTTGAATAGAACTTTGGGCTGAGCTCTTGCAAAAAATTTCGATTGGTTTGACAGATTACTCATGTTTCCATCCAACTGTCAAGTAAAATTTAAACGAACTTTTGAATTGTTGCAAAAATAAAATGTAAATTAGATGCATTTCTATGAGCTGTGCTAAACAAATGACATAACCAGAGCTAGATACATCAATGATAACCCTTTGATAAAAGGCAAGTTGTTATTGTATTTATTGTTACAAATACTGTATATGTATTGGTTATTTTAATGAATCTCAGATGTGAGGTAGAAACTGGGCCAGATTCTAACTTGTTTTTCTATTAACATTGTTTCTCATAGAAACCTGGAATATTAATAGAGTTCTAATCTTATATCACGTAAATAACATCAGACAGCAAGTTCCATGCCAAAACCAGACTAAACCAGTACAATACCCTTTCTTTAAATTATAACCAACTACTGATTCTATACAGAAAGCAGGATAGAAAGACATTCATAATTTATAGAGGACTACATAAAGTATAATATTTCTCTTAATCTAAAACAATCTAATGGCATTTTTTAACATTCCAAATGAAATCTAAAATATTATTTTAGATTTCATTTGGAATGTTAACAAATGCCAATGTGAATGTTTAATTAGATTAGATGTTTATATAATGTTTCAATAATAGCAGTATTTGTAACAGTAACAATAATATGTTAGTGTTTCTGTAATTGCAATCCAGAAATAATTGGCTTTTACAAATTGTGGTTGGCAACACATTGAATCTGGATAAAGGGAGAAACACTAATTTCCTGTTCTGACACTGTCTCAACCATACGGAGGGAACCTCAATTTTTACGAAAATATTTAGACCTGACTCAAACAGCACAAAGCTAAAGTATGTGGGTCTCTAGAGAACTGAAATTAACCATGTTTGAGCCATTATTACTCAGACTTTCCCTATTTGATGTTTATAGGAGGGTTTTGGTGAGCCAGTGAGGATTTGTGCTGTGCTTGGGCATATCTGGAAGTTCTTGGGACTGAACCCTTTTATCCTAGTTGCTTCCATAACTATTTTGAAGAATACATTTTTTACCTGTAATTTCAGACATACTTTTCTCTCTTCGAGCTAAACATATCACTTCAATTGGTGTTTTGAACGTGCCCTAACTTGATTGGCTATATGAGTTGCAGTACAGGTCTTAGACAGAATCATGGCTAAATGTTAGAATGATTTAAAAATTAGTCCCGCTCTTTCATGACCCTTCAAACAACACAACCAACCACAGAACTGAGTAGCTTGAATTTTACGATAGAGGACCTTTATGTTAGAATCAGTGTATAACAAAGTAAATGCTTCCAAATGTGTGTAACAAGCAAGGGCTGACCATCCCCAGGCAACTCAAGTACTGGGGTAGGTAGCAGCTTAGGAATGTGTAGAAGCACCATTGCAGGCCACTTAAGATGGGGCCCAAATCAGGGCATACATTTGACAGAACATTGTGCACAAAATCACTGTTCCTTTGGGAATAAGAGTTGAGCTTTATTCAGTAACAGTGAAAATAGCTATACTGAGTGGGTGTCTTAGATCTTTCTGAGCAGTCTGGGTAGTACAGGCTCTCAACCGTCAACCACTGAGTGATCTCATTAGCTGAGGGGTTATAGTCGCAGGTCAGCAGTAAAACCCGACAAGCCTTTCACATCGTAAGGTTCTAATTTTTACATACACACACACACTCACAATGTATTGCACATACACACATATGTGTGATAATAGGGTGTAATTTAACACTTATGCACATGGGCACACATGGACAAAGGGAGCTCATAGCATTGCTTTGCATACACATCTGAAAGCGTGGACTGTGAGGTTCTGTGAGGTTTGTGTCTGTTGATAATGGTGTCTGTTTCACAGACGCATACCCACCCCCCTTCTCCTCTGACACACACACACACACACACACACACAGATAATGGGATCTAATTTAGACCCTCATATCTGCTAGTTCTCCAGAGGACTAGACCTCATCAGGAATATATTGGTGACCTAAATACTGAGAGCACACACACACACACACACACACGTGCGAAATCGGTCGTGCATTCACGCTTGCCAGTGTGCACACCCTTGTGCACATGAACACAGGCATGCGCATCGAGAGACTAAATAAGCAACACAACCATGTAAACATGCAAGCTTGAACACACTCATGTACAATAAACACATACTCACAGTAGACGTATCATAGCATGTGCACGTGACTACTCCTATACATGCACAAGGATTCCTAACCAGCATTTATAATTCATAATAAGGAACAATATTATAT
>JAOEHI010000008.1:1845015-1870873 GCA_025447815.1 Percopsis transmontana | reverse complement strand
AATGCAGTAACACATTCCCAGACGGGGGGGTTCAGGGGCAACAAACAGACAGACAGACAGACAGACAGACAGACAGAGACAGGACAGAATAAGAACAGAAAGTCAGTAAGAGAATACAGTACCTGAGCACAAAGACAGCTCACTTGACATAGAGAGAAAAGTGGGACAGAGAGAGGATGTAGACAGAGAGAAAAAGAGACCCACCAACAGACAAAAGGAGATAGAAAAAAAATACAGGCAGACAGATAAGAAGTCAGAGAGGTAAACTGAGATAGAGTCATGGATACCAGAGGTAGACAGTCCGACAGCCTGACAAACTCAGCCAGCGGCAGACAATGCAAAGAACCAGACCAAGAGAAAGAAACAGACATGCCAAAAGACAGGAAGACGGAGTAGGAGGGAAAGATAAAGTAAACAAATGAAGGTGGATAAGAGAGATGTCAGTCAGACACTGAACCCAGCAGGTCAATATGTTTTCCTCCATACACACTTTGGCTTGGGCCTATGCAGCGAAACAGGCTGTAAATTAGCCAGCTAATATTTGTAACAGTAGCTAAACGTTGTCTCTAAAGTGTTTAAGTACTATTTACAGATTTTAAGGAGAGATTAAGTGTCAGTACACAGAAAAAATAAACACAGACCCACTCTAAAACACTGGTGTTGTCATTCAAAATAAACATAAACTGTTCCATAAGAATTTGCATAGTATCGACTGTAAACGTTGCATTTAGCCCACTAAATCACAGTTGTCAGTGGGACCAGCGGGGAGCAGTGGTGAACTGGCGGTGAACTGAGCAGTAGACAGGCTTAGTGCCGTTTCTGTCTCTAGTGAGAGAATTTAAGCCAGAACCAGACTCACAATTTTGATTACAGTGGCCGTAGAAAGCCGTAGAGAGACAGAAAGACAGAAGTATGATGATACTGAGAGAGAGGGAATACGAGATTAAAAGTACATGAGAGAGTAACCATACTAGATCGGACAATAAAGAAAATGAAGGAAAACAGACCATAAAGCCTTCATATCTCTGTCTGCCTGAGTGGCCACAGTTCACTGTGTCGGCCCTTACTGCCACACACAGCTGAGCTCCGCAGCGAGCTCACCAACTAGTAATACAGCAATTAGCGGTCGCCGGTCTACACAAACGGCAATACACACACACATACACACAAATGCAAACGGAAGGAGAGGCTTGTGCAAAACAATTGCAGTGTGCACACAAAATCACATGCATATACACACATTGACCGTACACAAACCATTCCAAACATAATACACAATACCGCACAAACTCACTGATCAGTCTACCCAATCAAACAGAAACTGTGAACTAAGCAATATTTTAGACCACAAAAGGCTTGATATTTATACATAAAAATCTATATATGTTACCTTAAAAATGTACACCACTAAGTGTTAGTATAAAATCCAAGAACTGCTGTTTCCAGGGGGAAAACTGCTCATTGAACCTTTCATTTACTTCATTCAGCTAACAATTTCATGTGAGAATGAGTAAATTAAGCTGTTTAAATTGATAATAAAGTGTTTGAGCTCACTCAGGGTTCTTTACGTCAGTATTTTCAAGCTGGGTGCTATGGTGGGCACCTGTGGCCCACCATAGCACTCTGGGGTTTTGGATCTAGCAGCCAGACCCTTCAGTCAACTAAGGTCTCGGTTCTAACAGACAAGTAGACCACCAGACAAAGTTGCCCTACTAACAATAGACATGGAAAATGGCTGGGTGCGCTTTCATATTAGCCTACTTACTATGTGGTTCTAACCCCCCAGCATGAACAGACTCTAACAGGGTATATGGTAAATTTTGGTAGACGGGCTTTGGAAATTGTGTACATTGCTGTGCTGCATTTGCGTATTCACAATTGCAACACGTGCTGCTACGGCCTCTGTCAGCGGGAGGCGCATGCAGGGAATCTAAGTCTCATTTTATTCAGCGCAGACATTTACATGGACCACGAGATTGACCTTGTGAACCGTCGCTGACAACACTCAGCAGAGAGCAGCTTAGCTAACGGCTGACGCATAGTAATTGGATGCATAATAAAAGCAATGCATGACTTGGCCTTATTCAGCCACTTTGCCACCAGCGACCAGATATTGACCTCATATTGAAAGAACTAAAAATAACTACCTTGAATCTCCACTGGATGTAGCCTACGTTAATGCTCCTAAAAATGTGAGAATATTTTCAGAAACCTTGGGTGTACCTTTTAGCCCATAGGATATATAATGAATTGACGAGTAAATATAATTTTCACTACCATACTAAATAATAACGTGTACTAAAAAACTGGTTATAATTCAGTATGTCAAAAATACAATTCCATATTGGGGCTTTTCGTAGCACAGATTACTAAGAAACCCTGGCCTAGCAGACAGCCTGTCGGGGACTAGGCGCTGCCTGTCTGATATTTGCTATCAGTAATGGGTTGACGTACATTTATAATCTTCCTGCTCTTTCTATCTGTTCCCCAGGGAAAGCTAGAGAAGGCAGCCAAGGACTGAGGTGATCTTCACCCCATTCTACAAAACCTATTTAAAAGCTATATTCATATTTTCAATAAAGCCTTGTTTATATACATAAACACACACACACACACACACACACACACACACACACACACACACACACACACACACACACACACACACACACAGAGTAAAGAAATCATTTGAGGGACCGTTGGAAGATGTTTATGGTCTGATCTCTCCGCTACTGTAACTGCATATAATGTGACTTATCACACCATAACCAGCTGGGCTCGGAGCGATCTTCATCACAGTCTATCTGATTCAGCCCTTGTCTACCATGCAATCTTATTACACAGTCACAAGACAGTGTGGAAATTATTTGACACACTATATTATTTTTGATTTGTTTAAAACTACCCGGTTCTTGCGTGGGTGTATGGCAATAAAACCCAACAGTATCATAAAAAAACATACACATTATAGATGTCCCAGTCTAAATGTCTGCTGCTTAATGTCCAATTTGTCAACAAACCATAATCAGGCCGCTATCTCCTTTCAAGATGATCTCTTCTATGACAATAACTCTAAGCCTTCGAATAATAACAACACATGGGCAAAAAAGTATTTATCTAAATACAGCATCATCTCACTGTATATATGGAATATTGTTTTTGTGATATTGCATCACAAAAGTATAACCTTATATCACACATAGTTTAAAAGTCTGATCATTCTAATTCTAAAAACCTTTTATTCTTTCGAGAAACTACATAAACTCCTCAACCATGACTTGACTTGTAATATATCAGCTCAACGGGGGGAGGCAGGTCTCCTTGCTGAATAGAGAGACCACCGTACTCTGTCTCTGTCCTTGAACGTGTCTGCCTCAACGCTATTGGCTGTCATCCATCTGACGTTTCCTCTGGTGAAATGCATGTATGCATGCATATGTGTTCCCATGGGACCTGGAGACACCAACTCCTTTAAGCTGCCAAAACTCTTGTCGTGTGAAGTAACCAACCCTGAATCACAATTCGCAACAGAATGAAAAAGATATTGTGATAGATGGCTCTATTCCAGATTTAATGTAGCAGTTTGTTGTATACATATGTATATTGGTGCATTTTCTGGAATTATTGACTTGTGTGTGTTTAATAATGGATTAGCGATTGGAGCTATTCGGTAGAATTGAGCTATGCAACTCATGGTGGTTCAGGAATGGGGCATATTCTGTGTGTGTCTGTGTGTGTGTGTGTGTGTGTGTGTGTGTGTGTGTGTGTGTAGGAAAAACTTCATTAAGGTTTTTTTGAAGAAACTGTTAACTATTGAATATTGCTGTTATATGCTATCTAGCGTGTTTTCAGTTACATTTTTGAATTATCATACAGTATGCTGCTGAATATGGATGCCTTGTGGTTAATGTTGGATGTTCCGTTTGTGATGACATCAGACCTATGGACTCAAATCGAAAACTCATTATTTGAGTACTGAAAAAAAGTGAAAATGCCCATACCTACTATATCTTCTGTGCTATTTTCCATGTCTTTCCCTCACCACATCCCCTCTACTGCACCTTTCTCTCTCATACCTCCTTCCAATTCGCCCCCCCTCCCTCCCTCCCTCCCTCCTTCCCTCCCTCCTCCCTTCATCTCCCACACTGCCTTTTGTGCAGTCATAAAGAAATAATTTATTCCTGTCCCCCTAGTGCTGCTGTGTATTAGCATGCGAGTAGGACTTATCTCACGGCTACAGGCACTGAGTGGTAAAACTGAGCTCTGATAGCGTGCTACAGGATGACCATGGGATGTCTGAGGCTTGGAGAATTAGGCCTGTCATAACAATTAGTAATGCTAGGCCTAATGTTTTACTGCGCTGTAATTTACTGTACTATATTCACAGCGTGATATTCTGTATATGCGTCACTGATACGCACAGAGAGACATACTAAGATTTATTTCATTTCACAAATGTGCAAAACAAAAATCAAAGAAGATTTTTTTTAATGTCACTCATGGTCTAGATGTTGGACTCCTAGCTGGAAGGTCGTGGGTTCGAGCCCCAGAGTTGGCCAACCTGTGAGCATCCTTGAGCAGGATGCCTAACCCCTACCTGCTCCATGTAATAGCACCATGTAATTGTAAGTCGCTTTGGATAAAAGAGTCTGCTAAATGACGTAACTGTGTACCAATTCAATCTCTACCAATTCGACATCCAGTAATGTGATTGTTGTGTATTCTTCTGTGACAATATAATATGAATGGATTCTGCTAGATTGTGTATTATAGAGTCTGATACAAATAAATCTGTAAAAAGACAGCAGGGGACAGAGAGAATTTCAAGATCTAGGCTCTGTATTGCAATTACAGATTGGGCCCCTGTTGTTGTTTGTTATCAGAGTATGAAAATTACACCGTTGTACTAAATAAACTATAGTAACTTACCTAAGAGGCTGGGTCGTGGCATTTTAAATACCTTAACTGTGATGGCTATTAGCCCCAGGCAGTCTGCAGTTATACTAAATACACAATATACTAAAATTGCTGTTTTGATGTGTTAAGTGGCTCAGATTCATCTCTACTCCTAACCCTATAGCTCTCATAGCTCTAATTAACAGTCTCTCTACAGAACAGCATTTTAAAACCCCTAGATTGGGCAGTGTTTCCATATGTAATGTATAGAGACAAAACACTTGGGTATTGGGACCACATGTCTGCAGTGGCCAACGAATACTACACTATCCCTTAATGACCAACAGTTAAAGAAACTATGGGATTACAAAAGTGACAAAACTCTGTTTTGAATGTCGTTCTTGTATATTGAGATTTGTGTCCGCAAGTGAAGCCTCATAAATGTGTAATTTAATTTTGAAAGCTTGTTTCATTATGTGTAAGAAAAATACAAATGGTCACAAATTTAATAAATGTTGCCAGCATAATAATTTAACATACCATGATACAAGCTTACAAAATAAAATTACACATTTGCGAATCGTCCTTTGCACGATATTCAAAATACAAACTCGTGTGACTTTTGGTACTGTTTTCACGCACAAACAGTTGTAAACCGAGAAAAATTGGTTTGCAAGTTGAAGGCAGGACCTTTTACCCCTGACCAATCAGCTCTCTCTACCAAAACCAGTCTGTTTGTTTGGATTGCGCATCAATCAAGCTTCTGAGCAGGGCAAACCAATGCCCATAGTGAAACAAAGCAAAACCAATATCTTCTCATCGGTTTTATTCCACATTGCCAAATGTCACAACCTCTTAAGAAGATGATTTAATGATGCATGTTATGTCATTTTAAGTACAGGGGATTAACTATTTTAAAAGTGGGTGGGGACACAAGGAAGCTGTAGATCAATAAAGTTTGTAGTTGTTATGTTTGCACCAAAGTAAATACTCTCATTGTACATAGGCTGATCATATTAACCATACATGCAGTCCTGCCTTGTACATCCTCCCATTCGGAAGCTTCTGCTCCCACCAATACTGTAGGATGACCTCAGGGGTGTCATTAATTATTTTGATAAACATGACGTACTGAGTCATGTTATTTTAAATAGATTCACTCAAGGAATCCATTCAGTTAAATACAAGCACTAATCTGGTTGAGAGAATGCTGTGTTGCACAGCGACTTGATTGATGCACAATTCAGCCAATCATACTGGTTTTGCTAGAGGGAGCTAATTTGTCAAGTGTAATAGGTTCTGCCCCCAATTTGCCAACCACTTTGCAAAACTCAGTTTACAAGCTTACAAAACTGTTTGTGTGTGACAACAGTGTCAAAAAGTCATACGAGATTGTATTTTGAATGTCGTGCTCATGCATTGGGGTTCGTGGTTGTAAGTGACGATTCATAAATGTGTAATTTAATTTTCATAAGCTTGTAATTTATTAAAACATTTCTGACCATTTGTATTTTTCTTACACATCATGATACAAGCTTGTGAAATTAAATTACAAATTTGTGAATCTTCACTTGTGGAAACGAATATCAAAACACAATCTTATGGAGTTTTGGCACTATTGTACACATACACATAGAAACCCCCCAAAATAACAGAATTGGGATCTCTACTTGCAAAAATAAGTTATGAAGACATTACAATTTATCTTTTTCTCCAGCTTTATAGGCCTAGGCTACTGTACATTCTCTCTCTCACCAATTGAACCACTGTGAGTCAGAATATTCATCAGAAACATATTCCACCATTGACCTACATTTTCCTCACCTGTGTCCACCTGTTTTTAAATGTTTGTAGATGTACATGTTTTTTTTTAAATAATAATAATCTTCAGTCATTACTTGTATGTTTCAAAATGTGTTTTATTAAAAGAGGCAGCAAATTGTCTTTGCATAGGCCTATGCGAATTGTTATTGGTGTTTCATAATATCATAATATTTATACTACATTTAACAAAGATTTATCATTAGGGTGTGCTGTATTCATTTACATTTATCAAAAGGTGTATTGGGCTAATTTCTCTTGTATTTAGTCTTTCTCCGTACAAACAAGACTAGGCAACTCACATTAATTTTTAATAAGAAAAGGATATGCAGATAAACACCAACGCGCATGGCAAAAACAGCATCTGTGCAGCAGTGCAGCGAGTGCCGAAAATGTGACGCTGGAACATGTGGGCTTCCATGCGTGTGGCTGAGAGGGCATGGGCGGGGCTCAGATCCTGACAATTATCCCCTCACGTTTTTATTGGATCGCAATGACATCATTGAAAAGAGATGCAAAGTATGAGTCAGAACTCAACTCTCACTCATATACAGGGGTTGTAATAATTGTGTTTTTACTATCAGATTTGAAATGCTGGGAGTAGCCTATACTCCTACGAATAGCCTAACAGTAGTAAAACCATCTTTTGCATTCAAATTGCCACTCTTGTGAAAGGTCTATAGCTACTCATTCAGTAAAATAAGGAGTTTAGTTAATATGCCGACGACTGTAAATTACAACTAAATGAATTGCTTAACACTTCAGAGAATAACATACGTTTATCTAGAACAAACTGTGGCATGTGACATTTCACTCAACACAAGTCAGCTAAAAAGGTCAACAATTCCACAATATCAACTTTGTAAGACATGAGGCGACCATAAACGTATACATAGCCTAAACAACATGAGGTATAGTGAATCCATATGTGAATCCATAGTTTCAGATGCCAATCATGGTATCTGTCATCGTTTGTCAACAGTTAAATGTCTATACTGTAGTAATATTCACAGTTTGGGCTCATAACAGTTGAACACATAGGCTAACATAAAGGTAATATCAAAGGCAGTATTCAATTCAGTTTGTAAACACTGTCAAGTGCGCAACAACTGTGCGCACCAAAGTCATCCCTGGAAACCGCCGGCAACAAACTTCTGGCCACAGCTGCATCATTCTAAGAAATCACGGATAAACACGTCGCCTCACTGAAATTGAGAGACGTAATGGGCGCAAAACACACCTGCAAAGTGGCAAGGCAAAAGTTGAACAAGTGCCGCTGTCTCCACTTTTCTGAACTCAGATGCTCGAATAAGCATTTACCTACCTATATTGTCGACAGAGGAGGATCAAAAATACAATATCCTGCTCTGAAGAAGAGTTTGGAGGGGCATGACAGTCGGAGAGACAGCCACAGACAGATCGGCACATTTTATAATCCCCAAACGTCGTCGCAAATTTTAGTATTCCATAAGTGTGTCAAAATGCCGTTCATTTTGCGCGCTGCTGCAGTAAAATCCTCGTGAGATTAGGCGTGACGTTCTTCAAAAGAAAACCGCGAAATCTTAATCCCGCTGCTACAATCCGACTGAAAGGTGCTTCCATGAATTTTCAGTTATTCCTCCAATTTCCCCTTTAACCTCCAGTAAGGAAAATGTTTTGCTGGCCAGTCTGGTAACAAATCCAACCTGAGGATAGAGTTATAAAGTTATAAAATATAAAATAATAGACCTATCCTGATTAGAAAGAACTTCTGGGTTGTTCAGTCAATGGGTAACTGGAATGTATTGTTTTGAAATAACAGACTAAATGAAGACTGGAAAAGGTCTTATACAATTTGCAAGATGTTCTTTGAACTAATCAACCAATTTACTAATCAATGTAGTGCTAATTGGACCATAAATTAAGTAGCCTAATATAATTAACTAACTAACTTAACCAAATACTTACATGCTTAAAACAGTAATTCCGCAGGCCTAATCACGTTGTTAACATATAGGCTACTTCGCACAGGTGCTTTTTTATAATAGGCTTATAGCGTGTTGAAGATGTTGAAGCGAAGTCCTGCATATTGCAAGCTTTTGGACTTACAGTATAGTGGAATGCAGCAATATAAAACGTCTTGTTTAGCCCCATTTTAAGATTTAAATACAAATCATGTTAATTACACTTTTTGCTATAACTTAAGGTTATTTAATTAAATAAACACAACAACAACGTTTCATTACTAATACAATTTAGGATGCACAAACAGTGTTAGAGTAGAAAAAGTTAAAAAAAAAATTAAATAAAAAGTTAATACTTTCGAGAAATGATTCATATTGACTTGAAAAAAGTTAGAAAATAAATATACGTTTAAAAGTTGTTTTCTATTCAATCTGCTGACATTTTCCTTTGAATTTCTTTGTAAGGACTGAGAACAAAGGGACTCGATGGAGCCTTCACTGTAACAAAGAGGCTGCAGCGACTTTTACCTGTTGCACTCCGATTCTAATAAACTATGAGAAAAGTATTCCTATTTTTCATAAACAGAACTATTGTAGATATTAATCTGTAGCCTACTTGTTGATTTCATGGAACTAATTTTGATATAATGTTTTCCTTTGTTAGTTTCATTGAGCTATTCTGGACACCTGATGACATTGTCCTAAATACCAGAGAAGTGTGTTGACAACTTCCTATTAGCACAAACATCACACCATAATCCGCATGCACAAAACATAATTTCCACCTTATATTTGTCAGTGAAAGTAAATTCGACAGCGTGCGTAATATTCCCTCTCTGCCAACTTCCCACCATCCAACTTCTGACAAGCAGCTGCTTTGTCTGTGTGCGTCGCTACATCCCCAAGAGACAAACGCCCGCCAGATAAGTACAATCATAGTTATATTCCTTATTAATGATCAGTATTAAACGTTTACAAACGTCACATACGAAGTCTAAAGAAGATGCGTGTCACAGCATCTCCAAGTTCTCTCCCTAAAGCGCTCCGCATCAGACAAAGGAAAAGGGACCGCTCCTCTCTTCCCCTCCGCTTTGTGCTCAAGTTTGAGAGCTGACGCACCAACTATCAGCAACTTTTAACTCTTAGTAAAACTCGAAAACTGGACAGGAGGCATAAGTAAGGAAATTACTCACTTTGAAATAACTCACCATTGCAGTGCGGACGTCGCTGCGTGTCGCCGTGTGCTGTGAAAAAGTTTGCAGGCATATTGAGCTTTGTGTTGTTAAGTCCCCTTTGTCTACACGTGCGATAGATAGGGCTCCTTGGCCGCGCCTTGTTCGTTTGGGTCTGGAAGAGTCCCGCCCTCTCCAAATAAAAACTACACACACTAATATACAGTCCATCCACTACAACGTTGATTGTTTTGATGAATGGATTTATTTATTTATTTCCTCGTCTTTGTTTGCCCCCGGTCAGCCTCTCTTTATCAGTTTGGGAACTCTTTTGTCTGTTCGCAACATTTAATGTTGTTACAATCACCCTTAACCGCATCTTAACGTAAATTAAAGCATTTAACGTTAAAATAGCATCGTTTTAAAATGACAAAGACTGATTGACAACACGTTTTTCCATTGACAGTGAGAAACCATTGTGTCTGGACAGCAGAGACACAAAGGGATGGACAAAAGAACAATGTCACGTACTGTAGGACTGACTGTGAATAGTCCAGCCTATTAATAAAAAAAAAGAATAATAAAAATAATGAGCCCAATGTAAACATAAACCAACAAGTTTTATCTTTAACAGTGTTAGTGTTTACTTACTACCTTTTCACTTTGTTGAGACTTATTTATTTAGACAGTAATACGATACAATAAAGCTAGTGGCAGTGTATGAGACAAAACAAGAGGTCAAACTATACTGCCCTATCAGACAGATACACAGACAGACAGGTATAAATGCATATAAATGAATAAAATATATATTTTTTTGAACGCAATGTGCGACAAAAACATTGCTGTCACGTTTTACCACACACAGCTCGCCCACCAACAAGACAGCAGACCAATAGACAGATAGTGGGCTCAGACAGTAGACAAAATGTTTTTGTCTACTCTCAGACTGTTTTTATCTCTATAACACCTCCCACTCAAGAAGTGTGACAGAATGAGAGAGAAAAAAGAAAGTAAGGATTACCAAGTCATCTGGAAAAAAGTAGCACATTAGAAACAGTGCAACAGAGAAACCATAAGTCATATTACAGTGATGAGACCCCCCCAACACACACACATCACGACCCCTGCAACCCTCAGCTGCACCATTCAAAATGCAGACAGATAGTCATACCTCTCTCGCATCTCCATTGGCAGCACAATTAATCACACTGTATATTAATCGAGATTACAATTTCCACCACTGCCATATGCTAATCGCAGAAGCTCTGCAGAAGAACTGCAATTAGTGCTTGAAGGCTAGAAAGTCAAGTACTACTAACGTAATTTTGTCCGTGACAAAAATAACTATTAGTGTCCACTTAATGCATCTTTTTCTAAAATTAGGCTACTTAGATTTTTTTGAGTGCAATAACATAATTTAGAAACACATTATTTTATGCTTATTTTGTTTGGTTTGCGTACATACTGTATATGCAGTGGGCACCACGGAATAGGGATTTAATTGTAATTATATTTATCGCAATGACAATATCAAGGAAAATAAACGACAACTATCATTTTTGTGATTATCAGGTAGTCTTACTTCACAGGGTCATACCCCTGCCGCCGCCCCCCCCCCCCCTCCTGCTGCTGTGGTTTTACTGGGCCACTGACTCAAGCAGTCAGCCTGTTCTGGGATGGGCCCTGCCTCCCACTGTGGAATCAGCTGATCCATGCATGAGACGGCACAGAGAAGGAGCCGCAGACAGCATACTGGAGCATGATATTCACTCAGGCTGGGAGGCTTTTACAAAGCGAGCAGCATTCTAATGCACACCGCCGGCATGATATTCTGGCATGATACTCTGGCATGATACATATTTATCTACACAGGGTAAAGCAGCCTACAGTGTTAGCAAACCAGACTGCCAGACACACTGATTATTCAGAGTCACACATGGTGAAAACATAAAGCCAGTTAAATGCATAGTTAAAAAAGGTGAAGCAGTTGATCATTTCAGAAGCGAATAATGCATTACTGTACAATTATTTCACTTTATATTCCCACCGTTTGCATACGTTACTGTCTGCCGTGCATCATAAGCTGTTATACATGTCCCACTGCCCTTGTACCACGTGTCAGCCTTGATACTGTATCATACTATATCTCTGCATGATAACAACACAAATATACAGTTTTGTCCTTGGCGAAAAGAAAACAGTCTCTGACATTAAACCCTTTAAGTAAACATGCAAGGTGTATATGGAGCAATACAGTATGTACAGTTCACCTACACAAGACCGGTTACTAATAAGTGCGAGCTGCGCATGCTGCATTTAAATACAATATTCCAAATTGCAGTATATGTAACGATGTGTCTTGGAGTGCGAGCGCAAGCACGAGCCAGAAGACCAACGCAGGCAGACATGAAAGCGATGAACCCAACAGCACCTAGTGCTGTCAGGGAACTTAAATAGTGCTTCAATAATTACTAAGGAGGCGCACCTGCGTGGGGCTAATTCCCCGCAGGTGCGCAGCCAGGACAAGAGGCACGGAGCGTGCACGGGCCTGTGCACACCAATCGTGACAGTATAAAATCCTTGCTGGGTTTAATATTATTTCTATGGCTAGTGTATGGCTTCATACACAAACCAGCACACACACACACAGGAACATACCATTGACAGACAGACATGTTTGTCAGCTATGCTGGAGGGCCCTTGGCTGACTACTTGCTAAATCGACCCCGCCCCCTCCCCAAGAGTCTGTCTGGGAGTGGGGGAGGGGACACCATGACTGTCTGAATTTCAGCAAGCATAAAGCACACAGGCAAGTAGAATAGAATAGAACAGAATGTGGTTTCCTGTCCATGACTTAGTGATAAGGAGACAATACAACATAGCTTTAAAATATGTACATTAAATTGAAGCGCCTTGAATGTTCAAAGGTAGCTACTTATTATCATAAAGCCAATTAGCCAATCATACCAACAACTGCTCGTCTGCTTTTGTTACTTGTGTTTGGTGAGCCGAAGACACATTTCCACCTTGGTGGACACTAAAGATATATTCTATTCTAAATGATATTCTATTCTAATTCTATTAAGGTGTAGTACATGCTGAGCTTTATATGACTTTATGTGTATTCGGCCATTATTGTGCCCTTTTCATTTCCTGTGAGACAAAATCTGTTTACAGACACAATTGCCTACAGGACAAGAATAGATAATTAAACAATGCAGTTAGTCATACATGTTGTCCACCTCTGTTGCGTTATTGTGTTTCATGGCCCCCAGGTAAGAATTTGTGGGGGGTAGTAAACCACGTTAAGACGGGTTTACTTCCCTGCTCAGAACAAATTATGTGATCATAAAAACTGATACTTTAACAACTAACCCTGTGTGTTGAATGCATAGGCCAGCCTCATTAATGGGTCTATTGTTGGAAACATCATCTTCAGTTTTCTTTTACATCAATAGAGTGGAGATTCCAGAAAAGTAACCCTATTATGAAAGAGATGGTCCTGATATAAAATGTGCTCTTGTCTAATGCACAATAGGAGAATGATACACTTTCATAGCTCAAATATGGATAGATGTTTTTCCCCAAAGGCAGCATAATACTGGAATGACGTGGGGGCATTTCAATTGAACAGAAATTAAACTCTTATACTACAACCTATTTGCAATTGTGCGTTTGGCAAAACAACATAGGTACACCCCTGTTTTTATAATGATATAAGGCCAGATTTCTCAAAACACCAGCAAAAAAACTCTATTTTTACTCTATTACATGTTCAACAAAATTGTCAACTGGTTTTATAGCAGACAGATTGTCCTTATAAATAATCTTCTTAGTTAGGGTTTGCAAATCAAAACATTACGACACCAAAGTTATTTTAAAGGCAGCTTTAAACCGTTGTTGACTTGTATTGCTTGTTCCATTTCTAGCATTTAGGAAACACAGGATTGCTTAGCAGGTGTTAATGAACTAAATTGGCAAAATTAAAAAATTATTTCAGTAGGTTATACATGAAGGGAAGGAATCTTTACTTACTCCACCATGATGTTGTCCCAAATAAAAAAGACTAACGTGAAATACTGGTTCATCCTGGGTGCTCAGGCAGGGTATGTGTGTTTTGGTGTTCATATTATTACATCACATTGAAATAACATGAAAAAAAGATTACTTTTTACTTACTTAATTATCAGAGTTTTATTTTCTTATTTCATGTTTAACTTCCATGTGAACCTGACAACAGCGTATAGTCTAGGATAGTCAAGTGGTTAGGGTTGTCGACTCCCAGCCAAAAAGTAGTAGTGGGTTTGATCCCACTGCCTATCAGTAAGCATTCTTGAGCAAGATGCCAAACCACTACCTGCTCCTTAATACAGTAATTGTAATTGTACTCACTGTAAGTCACTTTGGATAAAAGCATCTGTGTTTCTTGCTTTTTATTGTTTATTTTGTGGTTCTTGTCCATCTGGTTAATCAATATGTTGATGCTGACCTGACATAACCTGCTACCAAGGTCATACATGTGATGTTATGGAGATATATAGACTACCCATTTTGTATGGACTACACTTGTTCATAATAGGCTGCAGTGCAATGTATGTGGTCTTGTATATCTTGATGCATATAACAAAATACCATATTGAATTCCCCATCAAAAACGAATCAGCGGTCAGGTCAATCAATACAAACAAAATAGTCAAGAAGAAATAATTTTAGGGTTTCAGTTCCAGCTGATATTTATTTCCTTCCTTGAAAAAAGTTCTGTACACAAGTTTTATATCAACAATCTGACAGGCAGTGAATGAACACAATTTAGCTGGCATGAGTTTGAACCCCCCACCCCCACCCTCCCATCTCAAACAAAAAGGTGTTCTTTTTTATGGCATGATTAGAGACAATAAAATGAAAATTCTACACTGCATATTGCACAAGATGGATGAAAAATAAAGTTAATATATTTAAAAATGCTTTCATATATGTATATAAAAAGGAATCCTGAACAACCATCTTAAACATAAGTAAAGGTGTGTAAAAGATAGAAGTTCTAGACAGTGCCTGTCCTTGATAGCAACAACGTACATAAACACACAATCTTTTTGCTTTATGATACAGTCAAATATACAATGATCAATTTCACGGTCCATCGTTTTTCCTCATTTTTTAACTCTTTTTTTTTTTAAAACACAACAGCTAATAACCTGAATCTGAAATACAAATGCTATTCACCATGCCAAAGATACTAAAACAATTAGCTAATATATAGCCGACAAGTAGAAAATATTATATATTCAAATACAATGAGAAACGCAGTACAATTAACTGTTGCGGAACTCAGTTTAGCAATTTGAATATGCTTGTTGTTGTGGTTTACTGTATTATATTAATTGGTAGCCCATTCAATCCAGTAGTCAATTAGGAAATTTTATATTTAACAACAGGAAATAAATCAAATTTAAAGCTACAATCTCCTTAGTTGTTGTCAAAGGCAAGATATCCGACAGGAAATGCAAAAAAGGAGTGGCGGCTCAAGATACCGACTGTTGTTAAAACACATGTTCCACATGCTGAAACTGTGTGACTGTGTCTTTAAGAAGCTGCAGATTGGCATTGTAAACGTTTAACGGTAGGCTGGTCCAGAGACTGCAAACCAGCCAGCCGGCTCTTTGAAATTAGGAAACCCAATACAGCGGTATTAGTAGGCTACACACCGATTGTTGACACCCACTTTTTGATATAGATTTGTACAAAAATACACTGAGAAAATAATCAAACTGTTTCCTCTCTTTTAAGTGTCCAAAAGTCTACATTTAAATATAAAAAAGAACTCAAAATGTTTGTTTGTAAAACTCTAGCCCTTCGCCTGAGAAGGAAACATGAGAGACAGACATAAGGACGCACAGACATATGAAAAACCATGACTAGACCATGTATACAAGAACAAAAAAAATGATTAGGCTACTAAGTCAAAAATGCTTGGCCCAGTACATAAATACAACATCCAGTATAAAATGGCATCTGAATATATGTAGAAAACAAAGCTCAGAGGATGAAAAATCGGCGAGGATTTCTCTATAACATCTGAAATTAGCATAAAAAGAGGAATTTTGGTCCTGAATTGTAGAGAAGTGTATAAAGTTCAGCACAGATTTGAAGTTGCGTTTTAATCCTGAAGGTTTAATAATTACAACAGCTGGTGATTATTTTCATGTCCTATTAAAAGTGAAAACCCGAAGAGCGCCATCTATCCATTTAAATAACCCTAATACTACTTCGAACTGTTCGACAGTCTTACAGAAAATCTCAGTACAAGATGAACAGAGTAGGTTATCATGCGTTTTTTGCTTTTGTGAAAATATTCGACTTTTTAAAAATGCCAACCCACCTCTTTTAATAAAAATCCATCTTGTTGACAAGTATTCACACAACAGTCTCATTTCTGTACCTCTTGAAGTTTTGAAGTTCACTTGGCGATATGAATAAGATCTGAAATGTCCCTTTTTCAATAACATTGATTAAGTAAACGGGAGACCGCGGTCTGCCCTCGTTTAACGTGCAAATGAATCACAGTTGTTCAGTTCAAAACAGTTCGAGACCGAGTATTTCTTTCAATAGGAACCCAGTCAGTCCTAACCGAGCCATACTGACCCCTTTCTCTCTCTCTCTCTCTCTCTCTCTCCTTTATTCTCGCATTTCTTCTCCCTTCTCCGTAGCTAGTATGGTAACGTTGCGCCCTTCTCTTCCTCATATTGTCCACCAGTCCACGAATCCGAACAAAGAGTAAAATGTCGTCCGCTTTAAGGTTAGTTCACCGGCGGACGCTGATCTTGCCTCGTCTGTTTCGGCGAGGGGATCTTGCTGGGGTAAATGTGGCATTTTGCAAGTCTGGCACTGCTACGACACAACCTATTACACCCACTGTTGTCGGAATCCCAGTCTTGCTTCCTCTCTCTCTCGTGTTTCTGCTTACAGGACACGTAGGCTACTTTTTGTAGGCCTATTTTGCTCAATAAGTGAACACTAAGTTAGAGATGGTAGATTCGAGCCAGTCCCCTGAAATCATCTCGCTCACCTCGGGCGTGCAGTAGTCGGGGAACTCGAAGTGGGAGCCCCCGGAGCCGGATTCAAAGTTAAAATCCAAATCCCTGTCTAAAACGGAGGAGCCAAAGCTCCCCAGTGACATGCTATCAAACCCGGGGCTGGGATTAATATCAAGCAAGTCGTCCTCGAACTCTTCATCCTCCGAGGAAGAGGAAGAGGAGTGCGATGAAGCCGAGGAGTGGGAGCCGGAGGGAGTAGGCGACGAAGCCCGGCGACTGGCGTACGTAGGGCGGATGCCGCTGTTGCTGCTGCTGGGGGATTCGCCGCCTTCCTCCTTGCCGCTCGCTGCGTCCTCGTAGAGGCTTAGCGGGTCGCTGGAGTCCGCCGAGCTGCTGAGCGTCGGGCTGGCTGGGACCGCGACGGAAGACGCGGAGCTGATGCTCGCACCGCCCCCGCTGCCGAACACGTATACCCGCTTGGGTTTCTTGACATCTGGTATCTGCTTGGCTGCCGACGACACGGATTTAGACTTATACAGGGAGTGGTGGTGGTCCGACGAGTGCTCTGAAGAAAACGAGGACGCTTTGGCGCTGCTGTTGCTGCTACTGCTCCCGAAAAGTGATTTGTGGTGTTTGCTACTGCTTGGTGATTTAGATCCATTCTTCCTCGTAGAGGAGGATGATTTAGTGCTGGTGTTGCAGTTGCTGGAACTATTACTGAGTTTCTCTCCCTTCTCGCCGTTACCTGATTTGGAGGCGCTTGATTTCACCTTCTTCCTCGGCCGGTATTTGTAGTCGGGATAGTCTGCCATGTGCTTGAGCCTCAGCCGCTCTGCCTCCCGGATGAAGGGGATCTTGTCGCTGTCTTTAAGGAGCTTCCACCGCTTGCCCAGTCGCTTGGAGATCTCGGCGTTGTGCATGTCTGGCGACTGCTCCATAATCTTCCTCCTCTCTATCTGCGACCACACCATGAATGCGTTCATGGGTCTCTTGATGTGTCCGCTGGGGGTCTTGCACCACGCCGTGCTGTCGCCGAGCTTGTCCCCGGTTGAGGACGCAGTTGAGCAGGGGGAGGGCGGTGAGGTGGCAGAGTCCAGGTCCATGCACGCCCCGGAGTCAGAGCTCGAATCGCCGGTGAAGAAGGAGAGCGCCTCGGCAGTGCTCTCGCCGTGGCTCATTTTCTGCACCATGCTGTCTAGTTCCACAGACAGAGGGAGAGCTGTGCGTACACTCTCTCCACGTCTATTTCTTGGTCCCCCAGTTCACTTTATAGCAAACTCAGCTCTTTTCCTCTCCTCGTAGTCTGGGCTGAGTCAAAGAAACGCGCAAAGAATAACGCTGTCCTGAGGTGTGCAGATAAGTTGACGATTGCTCAGTCCAACGTCTAGTCGGGTAAAAGTATAAGGTCCAGGTTCTGTGGGTGATATTACAGTAGGTACAGTATACCATGTAGCTGTCTCTCTCTCTTCTGTCTTATGACGTTTCTTCAGTCGTGTAGGACTGAACATATGAGCGCGCCACAGCTGCGGAGCGCAGACTGAGTGACACACTGTGCGCTCTGGTGCTGAAGAGCTTTCCAAGTTTCACACGCAGCAGACTATGTAAGGTAAGTGCTATTTTCTGCATAGCACTGTTCACTGTCCTAGAGAAACACGCGTTGGGAGAGTGAGAGCGTGTTTCAAAAAAACCAAGAGCGAGTTATATAGTCCGCCTTCCATCTGCAGTCGAGTTGTATCAAGCAGCCTCCAATTTCGACCCTGTCTGGCTTTATCCCTTTTCAACGATACAACGGCGATAAAATTCTACCAATGGGATACTGTCTCTACCCGCTCTAACCAATGAGATGATCGCTTTTCTCTCAGTGACCAAACCACGCCCCATCGGCGCCATTGGCTTAAAATGGAATCTAATAATAATCAGCGTGTGCAATGAGGAGCCTCATGTCTGACCTCATTCCAGAATACAACAATAAACTTCGGTTTTTTTTAAAGAGACATTGGCTTATATTATGGAGCCCCCTTTTGCTGTTACCGCCAGCCCATGTGTATACAATTACTTTTCTATAGGAAGCGATCTGACTGCCATATGGAAACTTCAGAGATTCAGTGCAGTTAGGTAGGCCTACAGTTTTTATTAACCATTCTGTTACCCAGGAGCTTGTTCCTTAAGTGCAAAAATGGCCCAAAATAATAACCCTTCTATAGCATAACATTGCAAGGCACAGCAGACCTGAGAGACCTTGCAGATATTATTATTATTATTATTATTATTAATGGTGCATACTTATGATGTTAAAACCAGATTCGTTACAACGGTATGGCGTGAAAACCGAAACATTAACAACGTACAATTAGCAGTTATCATATAATACACTTCTACACAGCAGCAACATCTTCTTTAACGACGCGATATAGTATAGCAGTTTTCTCATGTTCGCGGACACATCATACTCGTTAGGCTAGTGTGAGGAAAGCTTCCCAGCCAAGCTGTACACTATCACCAGCTCCACTCTTTCCTCTTTCATAAGGCGGGGCTGGGGAGGAGGCAGGCGGTCCTAGTCACATAACACACGCCCAGCACTCTGCACACCAGACAGAAAAGTGAGAGAGGCAGAGAAGGAAAGCGGCATGCAAACAGACCGCGCACACATACTCGTCGAGTGACAAAAACAACACGAGAGAGCAAAATAGGCTTAAGGACAGTACGCGTAAAATGTAGGACCTGGCGATTATTACGCACATGTGAAATATTTTACGCACAACCATTATACAATGCAGTATAATTATAACATTTGTTAAGTGTGAAAATTGTTCTATCTCTTTATGTAACCTACAAAATGGCTATAATAAAAGTGCGTGTTTCTTAGTTTATTTATTTATCTGGTGCATGTGAAATTACATCCACCAACTGCTGAAATCTAGCTTTGGTGTTTGAGAATCTTTCTCTGTGGACAATGACCATACAAATTAAATCTATACATGTCTTTTTCATTCTCCTGATAACACATTTATCCCACAGCCAAAGTGTGTCGTTCAGAAGAAATGCGGCGCAATGTTTGGGTGTCGCTAGATGGCATCGCAGAGCCAGAGAGGACACAACTGAAGTTGTGCAGCAGAGAGTTATGGAGGGTTGCAGAGATCACAGCGAGCACATAGACCGGTAACCAGGGGTGAATTACATAATGTCGCTCCTAAAGGAAGGCAAACAAGCGTGGAACGTGGCGGCAAACGGCTAGCCTGTTGGTCTGTGCAAGTGTGTGTGTGTGTAAAGCTATGGTGTAAAGGCTGGTTGCATGAAGCGTGAAATGAGCAGAAGTTATATGTGGTTAAAGCAGCTTTATTTTAAACCAAATAACACTTGTTTTTATATAAGTAATGCAATTGATTATATATATATATGTATATATATATGTATATATATATATATATGAGAGAGTCTCTGCAGTCTATACCTGCTAGTGTATGTGTGTGTAATTTTTATGAATTAACTAAGATTTAGAGGTGACTATAATAACCACTGAAAATATTAGAATAACATATCTAAGCATAGCCTCTGATGTTGTGGGATAAATCTGGACTTGATTTCTTATCTTTCTTATATTTAGAGAACATTTGATATGCACCAAACACCGAAACAAATTCCTTGTATGTGTAAAAAACGTACTTGGCAATAAAGCTTTTTCTGATTCTGATTCTGATTCTGGACACAATTATTCCGTGCATCCAAGTAAAGCAACAGGTAATGAGCTCCAATGTGTGTTCACAGAGCAGAAACACAGCTCACACTGCTCTTGAAAACAGTTTTATGATAAAGAAGTGTAGCTTTTGGCTTTGGGAAATACTATGGATTTGATAAATGTAAAATGCTGATAAAGTCACTCTGTAAACTCACTGAAGGTTTTGAAGTAGCCTAAACACAGCCAAGTCAAGTCAAGCCAAGCATTTTGCAAACCTATATTACACTGACCAATTTGCCCTTGCCCTTTTTTTAATAGTTCAAATGACACTTTTAGATAAAGCTGTTTCACCTGAGGTGACCTAGGCAAATTGGACTGCAGCCAACTACAGTCTACAGTAGGTTTGCCCAATGAACTCCTGGGAGTTGTTCGGGTCGTTGCTAGGCACCTGGAGGGGCAGGTGGCAGTTTTCTTAAGCTAACTACCGATTCAATAGTCTACGTCGAGCAGGTGCCTTTTCTATTCCATTCTCTGTTTCTACCCCAGGGAGACAAACAAGCCCTTTCGCCTAGTTTGGGATTCTTAGTCAACCTGAATAGACTTTTTTGGCTTGCCCACACGTAGCCTATATATTTCTCCCTCTCTCTCCCTCTCTCTCACTCTCTCTCCCTCCCTCCCACTTTGAGAGAGGGGGAGTCTCCCTGTTGCCGTCCCGCCTCGCTAACCCGCGTCTGCTTTGTACCCTGCGCGAGTACGTACGTCGTGTACGCGCATGGTCTGAAAGGATAAGGCAGCGCATTCAAACTTTCTCCCCTTTTATTACGACCATTGTTCCAGCAAGGAGCAGCTGCCACGCGAGTTTGAGTGGGTCGCGTGCCAGCCCTAATCACAACAGGTGTTCCCTCCTCCTGTCTCCCTCTCTCTCACTCTCTCCCACCTTTCTCTCTCAATCTCTCTCCCCTCTTCTCTCCAACCTCTCTCTCATTCTGTCCCCTGTCTCTCCCCCTCATTCTCTCCCTCTCTCTCTCCCTCTCTCATTCTCTCTCTAACCTCTAACTTATTCTTTCACCCCTCCTTCTCTCCCTCCCCAATTGCCTCTAGCCTATAGTTTTATGAATAGCCTTACATAAAGTCTATGAACTCTTTATTGGCTAGACATTAGCCTGGTCTTTATCACTATCTCATTCAGAACGTTGTTTTGTTTTATTTATTTATCCTTAAAAATATATAATTCATCCTGATCCAGAAATACTATTAATATTGATATATAGCCTACTGGGCTATAGGCTTAGGCTTACATCACACTGCTAACAAAAGTAGCTCGGTAATTTATTATATTTGCCCTGTCATCAAAGTCTTTTACAACTCCATAGCAGGCAGATGGCTAGTTACTGTATATATGAAATATATTTATTCAGTTATGTTTCTAAAGCTTTGTTTGAACAGGTGTTTTTAAAGCACAGAAAGACACACACACGCACGCACGCACACACACACACACACACACTGTGAGCCAAAGTGTTATCTTATCCATGAGGAGCAGCTGCAAAGTATGACCTGAGCTTAACTGTTAATGATTAGTGAGCTGTGTGTGTGTTTCTCTCGTCTTCCTCTGTACTGACAAGAGCTCATTATTGGTGGTCCAGCTTTGATTTGTGAAGTTCAGCAGGGTGAATGTGAACATCTGCCACATTTCAAGGTTGTTACTATATGGAGAGCAAACCCAGCCTGGCCAAACTACCCTGGTAGTGATTAAGAGGGGAAACACACACACACACACACACCAGTGCACAGTGATAACATAATATATCTTATGTGCAAAATCACTGCATTTGTAATAATTTCCTATATTTACAATTCTTTAAACAACAGGTGGGTGAGTATTGACATTTTCTAAACACAGATATTTGGTGTAAAATAAAACTTTCTTCATTAATGACTGGAGTTTATTTTCCCAATCCTCTGATTAATTAGTTTACATTCTATGGTGTATTTTACTGTCAAGAAATGTGTGCCAAAAAAAGGATTTGTATCTATGTATGTTTGGCTTACTAATAATAATTAGTTTTGTTTGTAAGATGTTTTCTTTGTTTTGTTTGCTATGATGAGACAAGCAACAATTGACGGTAGCTTATAAAACAGTAGCTTATATATACCCTAGCTCAGTCCTCTGTCACAGATCCATCATCTCCCATCTCCCATAAAGACCACAATTAACGGGATTACATTATATCGTTCAAGTTTAGATGGTAATGCACACCCAGCTCTTGACAGCTCTGTATATAAACAAGCTAAATCCCATTGGCTGTAGTCAGCTGTGGCCAGGTTGTATCGACGGACGGGGGGGGGGGGGGATAGGAGTAATTCTCTACCTGTCGTTGAGAATGAACACTGACACACGCTTCATGTGGCACATGTATATGAATGCGCACGTGACACGCATGCTGTGAGCTCCGCGGGGAGCGTGCCAAAGCGCGACACTACGTCACCTCGGCGTCTGTTGTGTGCCGAATGTGTGTGTCATTCGTTCACGGACTTGTCGCTGCCTACATATTTTGTGTGCGCGCGCGTGTGTGCGTGTGTGTGCGTGCGCGCGTGTGTGTGTGTGTGTGTGTGTGTGTGTGTGTGTGCGAACCTGTCCACTGAGGGGTGACCAGGTGTCACTGAGCTCTGACAGAAGCCAGGTATCAGTGAGACAATGTGTCACCTTGTCAGCCCCAAACTCTACTCCATGGAACGGTGTGTGTGTGTGTGTGTGTGTGTGTGTGTGTGTGTGTGTTGAGCTCTGTCCCCCCAGGCAGCGCGTGGATGACATGTGGTGGGCTCCCAGGGGTGACCCTCGGGAGATGAGGAACCAGTGTGTGCATGGGTCACATTTCTAGAGAGTATACACTCCCCACCGAGTCCCTGGGGAGAACTGCAGCTACAGAGGTGGATGGCCCCGGCCCCGTGATTCCTCCATCACCCCCACTTCTCTCTTTCTCTGATACACACACAAACACAATGTCAAATCCCACTCTTAATTTGGTCATACAGTCTGTCATAAAAATGACAAAAAAGAGTATAAAAAGACTTTTGATTCTTCATAGATAAACTAGAAGATAAAAGCAAAGAATACATTATTTGAAAGAATCAAAACACTTAAAAATATTAATAATAGGTGGAAAAAGTTGCTATAGCTGTGTTCTTTGTTATCTTTGGAGGCCGGCAATATGTTACACTTCCTATACGAGTGGTTTCATGACGAGATTACTTGATACAAATGGCCTAGCCGTGAGACAGAGCGTAAACAGGAATATGGTTACGTCCTTTTGTGAGCGTTGAATATATGGTTTTGGGTTGCGATTCCCACATTTATTCTGTGTCGTCCGCAGCATTCGAAAGATATTGGATCCAGCCATGTCTTCCATCCAGCTGAGTGACAAAGTGCTTTCTCACCAATTACGGACTGCCATCTCCCTCTTCACACCTGGCAGGCAGAGGACGAGGTGAACAACATGCATGTGTACATACTGTATGTGTGCGTGTGTGGATGTGTGTGTGTTTGTGTGTAAAACCAAGGAACGAGTGAGAGACAGTCACATAGTGGAGAAAGAGTGAAGGAGAATTTACAGAGGTTGACACTTTTTTAACCACCACCATTTTCATCAGGCGAATGAATCCTTTCTGTCTCGTGTGTGATGGCACACTGTTCTGCTACTGCTACAGTGTTCCTCTACAACAGAATCACAATGACTTCATATCTATGTCTTTATAACTATGGTCTCCATTGTTAAAAAAAAAGAATATATATAAAAATAGTAATAAAATAAATGTAAAAATAACCTCCACTCGAAGTGTCACTCGAGTCAAAAGTATAAGTGAGTGTTGATCAGGGAATGACCAGAGATAGTGAAGGCATCTGCTGGAATAAAGAACCATCTGGAACTGAGATGCTAATGCATCATGCTACGCTAGCATGGGTCCGTGTGGTGAGAGTGCAACATTTGAAAAGGAACAAATTAGAAACACCTGCTCATTACCCCAAAAAAACTACCCAGGTCAAATAAGATAAATAAGTAAATCCATTTGATTCAAAATAGGGCCCTGTAGGCGAAGGAAGAGACTTAGATAGTTCTCAATCTGTAGTAAAACTACAGATTGACAATGTGAGTCGGCCTACAGTATACTGGAGTCTGCATTGCTGTCGTCTGAATCTTGATCCTTTTGTGAGTGTTTTGTGTCTAATGCTTACGGTGTCTGGAGTTATGCCAATCACACCCACTCATGCTCATACACATACACCTACACATACACCTACAGTACACAATGCATACAGGCATTTGTTATCGGAAATGACAGCGGATGATAGTGATTGACGGCTGAACGATAGCTTTAGCTGATTACTGTGCTACAATACTGTAGCCAGCCCCACACACACGAATACACTTTCTGTCAGTCTGCCATCTCAGAGTTAGCAACAGCCTGCGTTTGGACTTCCTCTCTTCTACAAGCCAGTTGCTCTGCACTGCAGCAGCCAGACACACACACTTACACACACTCCTTTGAGCTGCACTCCCAGATTTTTGGGATGCGAGGAGGCAAGCAGGATGCAAAATTAGACGGCAAAGAATTCTTCTTGTAATTTTGGAAATTATGCTGCAAAAAACCATTAGTGGTATATTTTTTTAGTAGTAGTATTTAAAATTATGTCAACATGATTTGGGGGTAGCCTATCGCCATGCCTGAAGGAATTTACACAGCCAACGCAAACCTCCCCGGCTGGGGAAAACGCAAGACTTATGGAGTGTACGTGTGTGATCTGTCATGTTCTCAGCGTCGCTTTTGGATGAGAGAGAGAGAGAGAGAGAGAGAGAGAGAGAGAGGGCAGGAACAATGCCAATTGTTTCTCTCTGCCTTTCTATGGAGAACACTTTGTCCTTATGGCAGTTCACCCCTCAGGCTCCGGCTAAGTCCAGCACGACAATGGGAGAAAAGAAATCTCCCTACATACATTCCAGGATGTAGATGCAGCCGGGCCTAATACTGCAGTTTCTGCGGTCCTTGAAAAAAGACTTGGAAGCGTCGACTCCGGTATACGGTATCCAGCAAGGGCGAGGCGTCCTCCCCCTCGGAGAGATAAGGACCGCAGGAGGAGGGCAGAGAACGAAGGAGATGGCACAGAGGAGAGAATGAACGAACGAACGGCAGTTGACAGAGAAGCTCCCAGACAGACTGACCTACATTCAACACTGGCTGGAGTCAGAGAGAGAGAGAGAGAGAGAGAGAGAGAGAGAGAGAGAGAGAGAGAGAGAGAGAGAGAGAGAGAGAGAG
>JAOEHI010000008.1:1816625-1842731 GCA_025447815.1 Percopsis transmontana | reverse complement strand
ATAAAATATATATACTATTAAGATTAAGACTACAACTTCACACTAGAGTAGAGTCACTAGACTAGGACATTTCCTGGTTGTTCAGACACAGCGAAAATAGGCTACAATCAGTGATCATTCATAAATACTTATTTTACCGGTACAAACTTCACATCGTTTCTGCTTTGCTGCTGCACAAGATGATCTCTGTAGTTGCTGAGATTGCTTGGAAGGATTTGTCCAGAAGAATACTTTTTAGGTGAAATAAGCTTTTTATGTTCATGTTTGCTAGCCTACTGGTATTAAATGGTGGTGATGACAACTACTGTCACAACATTTAAGATAGCTGAATAGCCTTAAACAAAAATACTTTCACATAGGCTCACATATATTACTTTCACATAATATTACTCCATATAACTACAGTACATAAAGAATATGCAAATGTAGAAAACGTTTTGTCTGCTTAACAGCTAACAACTAACTACTAGGTGACCTACTGTTTTCGGCTAGATGTTTTGCTGGTGTGTTGAAGCTTAATATGACATTGTATTATTTCTTGGACCTAGCACATATTTACATTAAAATTGGGATTTATTGGTTTTCGTTCGGGGTTGAAGAGTTTAGACTTTTATAGCCTAAAAAAAATTAATATTTTATGGTATTTTGATCATACTTTGAGCATTTTAAACTGGGTCTGAGAATTGAGGGCTGGTGGGCTGTGCATGAAATACCAAGGTATACACTTAGTAACTGGAGGAGAAACCTATATGTTATTCAAAGCAGAACATTCATTGAGTTTGTTCATGAGTCTTTGCGGCTGACATCGACATACAGTAGTGTTTGACCAATAAAAAGAGGGATGATGAATATGTTCTGATGGAATAAACATGGATTAAGTGCAAAGAGGAATCAGAGTTTTATTGCATGAATATGAAATGCAAGCAGAGCTGAATTATAGTTTCACACCTGTTTCAACCACTGTGTCCATACTTTAATACCAACATCCAGTTGCATTGAACAACTCCCTTTCAGTTAATACATTAATGGTAATAAAGCAGCAGCATATTCAATGGCATGGGTCCTGTCACAATTGGCCAAATATGTCTGCTTAAATCGTTTTAAAAAAACTATTTCTTCAAATAGTTCTGTATTCTTCTGTATTTACTTTAATACTTTAAGCCCACAACACTAGTAGTACAACCAGTTTGGGTGAAAAAAACATAAGATTCATATACACTCATTAAGAGCTCTAAAAACATTGTCACATTTAATTAAACTACAGTTTAAAACACCACTTGTTTGACACTTCAGTCAGTTTACTTCTGCATCTGTCATATTCATGATTTACATATCATTCGGTTAATTGTTTTTTTCTCACATACCTGCATTTCCCAATATACACACATGAGGTCCAAGGTTAGCGCTAGCGGTTCTTCTTGAACCGCTCGAGCATGTGTGAAAAGGATACAAACCCTATTAAAACTCTATTCAGTCTGATGTAAAGAAGATTGCTTTTTAATTTCTCTCTTAATCTGCATATTTCTCACTGTATTTTCCACATAATTTTTTTATTTAGCTTATCCTTTATATTTCGTGTTCACTCTTCAGCTCTGAGTTTCTAAGTAAGCCTTCGATTTCTCTGCGTGTTCCTTCCACCTCTGTCAAAGTGAATTAATAAGCTGGCGGTCTGATTATACTTCTGATGTTCTGTGTGGCCGGTGCTGACATTAAATACATAGGAATAATTCCCTCTTTTCACCAATTAGCGCTGACTTCGGTGCGGTTAATTACATTTTTCTCAGGTCAGAAACTAGATAGAACGAGACTTTAAAGATATACTGTATATTCCACTTATCTTTCCAACAGTGAATTTTAAAGCTTTTAGATGAAAAAAGGAGATAGGCTTCTTTTCTATGTCTATGTGATGCTCAGAGACCATTCCCTCAACCCCTCACCAACGCTTATTTTCCAGTGAGAAAGATATTAAACGGGCTGTAAATTAATTTCTTACAGGCAAGAGAAGTGGGAAGTTGTAAATCAGATTTCTCCATTGCCTCCTGTCCGCCAAGTCAAGTGTAAAGAGACATCTGAATTTGACTTCACTGTAGAATAGTTATTGTCCTGTGCTAACTAAGGACTCAGATATGCCAAATCAAAATCACAGGGTAAATAAATGATGTGATTAAGTTATACCTTACATTCTTTAAGTCTGTATTTAACTCTGTATTAAATAAGAACCGTACCCTAACAAACAAACTTTATTGCACACCACGCATTTCCATACCATGTCATATTTAAATAAAGCAGAAAAACCAATGGAATCAAAAAGAACAGGTCTATAAGAAGTAGCATACATGTGAGGTATGGAAAACATATGGGCCAACTGCACAATGACCTATCCTTCTCCAGCCATGGGCTTTGATGAAATATAGTTCAAGGGATCAGGCCATCATATCCATACCTGCTCGTCATCTCTCTCTCTTCCTCCCTCCTGCTTTTCATTTATAAGTAATGGTACACTGTGAGACTCATCAATAACCTATGGCGCTCTTCTGTGAAAAAGCATTAGGCTCATAAATGTTATCATTACCCCAATGTATGGCTCTGGAGGGGATCGTATATCAGTCTGCTATCTGTGTGCAGGCGGGCACGATTGTGTGCTTGCGCGCTCGAGTCAGTGCAGCAACAGCTACTGTACTGTTCAGATACGGTATATGTGTGTGTGTGTGTGTGTGTGTGTGTGTGTGTGTGTGTGGTCCATGTGTGGCAGAACATATTAAATAGAGGCACGCTAAAACAACTATGATATCCGATTGTACTGCACTGGACTGTATTAACAGTGTCAAAGTCAGATCAAAGTCTAGCAGAGAGCTACTGGGTTGTAGGAAGACCCTGTGTTGTGGCAGAGATCACAGCCTGGAAACCTAGTTTACAGGGATGGGTTTTCTACCATTAGTCCCGGTCAAAGCCAGGGCTGTGTTGCGGGTAGAGGTCATCACACATAACTGGAAGGTCACTAGAAGTTCGACCCCTGCTGTGTTAAATGCATGCATCTTGGCGTGGTAGGTCCCCGCTTAATAATAATAACTAGAAATGCATTTTCCAGAAAATGCAAAGTGTGATTACGTTGCAGCATTAGAAGACTGTCATTTTTCTTACTCTATGCAAGCAACATGGACGTAAATGCTTCAACCTTAGGAAGAATGGGTTGACACTAACTCCATGGGATAGTATAACTAATATTGACAGCTAACTTAGCTTGCGAGTAAGCTAATTTGCTTTTAGAGTTACCTTGTCATCTCTTGAATCAGCACGAACATGTAGGCTGTGAATATTTCCACAGTGTTGGTGGTTTCTCTTTATTTATTTAAAACTTAAGAAACCTAAAATGTTAGGTGCAGATGACCAGTGATAAGTTTGAATGGCTCGGTGTGAGCATTTGTGGCAGGCATATTGGATGCTTTTGAATCGTGTCAGTCAGTAACCCGAAGCGAGTCCTCATTTATTTAAATGGAGAAAACAGGGATGAAAAAAAAAAAAAAACCACTGGAGGGATTGCGAACATTTTAACACCAGCACTATACGGGATCAGAACGGACGTGTCAGCGTTAGAGCGGTGTCGATATGTCAAAAGCTCTAGGAGCAGATTCCACCAGGCAAAAAAATTGGTGGAATAAAGAAGAAGAAGAAGAAGACGACTCAAGACGAATAGTACTGTGACGTAATCACACTAATTATGATAATAGTAACCCAACCAAATGAATAAAGATATCCCCGCTCGTTGCCTGCTGCCTTGGGTGAACATTAGAGTTCACAGGGTTCACATTAGCTGCTGAGGTGGTCGGTGGCTAGAGTCAGAGAGAAGGCTTTGAACATGTTAATTAATAATCCATGGCTGGGTGATTAGTGTGTGTGTGTGTGTGTGTGTGTGTGTGTATGTGTGTGTGTGTGTGTGAGAGAGAGAGAGATGTGAGGCCTCTACTAGATGAGTAGGACCAGGGGGCATTGAGTGAGGGGCTGAAAAGAGATGGCATGCTACTTCTCAACAATAGCTGCATTCACATTTTCCATTAAGCCTATCCCTGTATCCCTGTGTCTCCCCTGCGTTCAAGTGGTTTGAGACCCACTGACTTGTGCCGCTGGCTTAAACCTAAACCGTTTAAGAGTAGTGATCATTCAAGCGCCGTCAGGTAATTCTGGGATTTTATTTTTCATAAAAGAATACATTAGCACTAAAATGATTTAGAATCATTGTTTTATTTTGCCAGTGAAAGAGATGGAGTGTCTTAAAAAAATTGGATGGTAAGTTTCCCACTGCTTTTAGTCCTTTGGGACGCATGCTGTTCTGCCATTATGGGATGCATGGAGCTTGTATTCAAAATATACTCCAGCTGGATTAAATGTACATTTCATTAGGGCCACAAACCACTTAAACCTTACACAACGTACAAGATTCCCACATATATCTTATAAAATAATATCAGTGAATGCATCCTATTATCCACACATCTCATGGAAAAACACCTTGAAGCTGCCACGCCACTATAGCCAATTTAATTTCCATACGCTTATGCTAATTATCCTGAAATAATCAAGCTAATTTAGAAAGATGCAAATGCATTTGAGGTTTGGTTCATTAGCAAAGAGGCCATTGTGTGTGTGTGTGTGTGTGTGTGTGTGTGTGTGTGTGTGTGTGTGTGTGTGTGTGTGTGTGTCGTTCACGATCTGCTGATGTGCGTTTGTGTGCATGTGTATGCCAGTGCGTATGTACATGTATGGGCTGTAAGGACCATGTGTCTGCAGGGCTCCGTGGATAGAGAAGAGCTTCATTAGGGAGAGGCCCTAATGTGTCTAGAGAGGATAGCTGTGAGGTGCAGGAGACAGAGAGAAGAGTAACTGGCACGTACCACCATTTCCCTCATTTAAAAAGGTATATGCTCACTGCATTCATTCTTCCATGCACTACAGTAAATATTACTTGGCAATGTTTTGAAATATATCCGGGCCTTCAAAGCAGCAGATGGGAAGGCACAATTGAACACTGCATAATGGCCTACACACACCATATTGTGATAAATATGTTTCTGAAATTGACAGCTCAAGCCGTCCCCATTCCCTGCCAACATATAATGAAAATGCATTGTCAAAACACTTAACACAGTGAATATATTCTATAATTCTATGTCAGCTGCTCTAAAGAGCATCAGGGGGTCATCTGAAAGTCATTTCGTTTAGCCTACGGTACCGGTGATAGGGTCAGACAAATCTTTAGCCATTTGTCAGTTAGTCAGTTAAGTCAAGTAAAGTAAACATGGCCTGAATATTTTAACGACGTAGTGTACATGAAAGGAATTGCTGACATATAGCGTTAAATACAAATACCCTTAAACCTATAGGGACCCTTCATCTCCCTGCAGAGTGAAGAGTGAAACATATGTCTCTCGGTAATCAACAAATATTGTCTCGTTCAGTCCCTAATTGGTGCACCATTACAGAACACACAGCATGGGCTACAGGGATAACCTCTGACTTTTGCAAGTTCACTCCCAGGTGCCTCAAGGCTTTGCTCTTGATATGGGAGTGGTTATCACAGAGCTGTGGGATGAGTGAGGTCCTCTATCTGGAGCTACTAATTAAACATTGCAATATCACGTTACGCTGCTCCATCCCCCCGCGCCACACCGAGACACTTTTTTTCTGCAATTATGCTGATTGCAGTAGTGTCACCGCACAACCGCACGCGCACGGCGCACACAGTAGTGAACACACTCATGGACCTACGCATATGCAAATTGACGTGCGCGCCTATTCGTGCACGTATGTACGCACGCGATCCCTGAGGGGTCGAGCTCCGGTGCCACTGAAGGTTGTAGCAATTAAAAACATCATCCTCCAGTTGTCACAAACATGATGAACTGAAGCCAACAGAGCAGCAAGCTATAACTCCTCAAACCTACAACATGTCATGTTTTTTTTCTTCTTTTCCCGTTTCCTCTACTGTACGTTGGACATATTAGCACTGCTGGAATGACAGGATTCACTTTTATCTAGGCAATGTTGTCCTTATTTGTTATTGATAGAGAAAACGGGTGTACATTATAGAGCAGCCCATAGCATATAGTAACATAATGGAACATTCTTAACATTACACTAATTAGTTTGTTGAATTACCCTTTGAAACCAGTGTTATAAAAAAAACATTGTTTTTGGTTTGAAACTCAGAGGCCGCTTGCTCCTCCTACTCCTGAGTGCTGTGTAGTCTCGCATTTCTCTCTACTCCTCCCTCTAAAGTGCTTAAAGGCTCACATTCTTCTCTACCCATCCCCCTGGGGAGAACATTTAGGATTCTGGAGGCGCACAATCGGGGACTGTACCTTTAAACAATGTAACATCAATTATGAAGGAATTAAAATCAACATTCACCATATTTTGACCATGATTAATTGTAAACCATTTTAATGAGCCATTACAATTTAGCTAAAAGATACACGTAAATGTTTTTCTAATGGAAAGCAAAACAACATAATGTGACCTCAATGACAACTACTGTCATTTAGAGAAAAAGTCCACTGACCCATACAGACCGTGAGTCATTTGCATGTTGAAGAGTGCAAGAGTGTATGCATTTACGTTTCTGTCATTTAGCACGCTTTGGATAAAAGCGAAATGACAAAAATGTAAATTACCTACAATAAGTACATTTGTCAATAGCAGCTGAAACAGCCGTACACTAGTTAGCATAAGTAAAAGCTTTCTATTAGAACAGGGACATTGGCACCAGACCTCGACATGTTACTAAGTACCTTGAGTTGCAGATCACAAAATATCATGTATATGGTATATTGGTATGGTATTTACTGTATGGTATGGCATGGTATATTGTATGTGGTATATTGAGGGCATGTGAGTATATTGGTAGAAACTGACTATGTCCTGTTAAACTACAAATAAACCATTCAAACACTATGTTTCAGGTAACACCTGAAGGAAATGTGAATTAAGACCAGTTATAACCAAGCTATCTTGGAGTTGTAGATGTGTTTTATTTATAAATATTTACTTGGCAATGTTAATACATAAAAAGTTCAACTGAGTATTTTGATTAAAAACAATCTGCTCTGTGACTGTAGCCTAATTAGTGCAATGCCTAATTTATTTGATTTAAAAAAAAGTGGCTTGATGGAAAGTTGGACACTATAAGTCTCCCTTATACTTTATACTCCCTTACACATTCATGTGTCCCAATGAAGTATGCCTTTACCTTTTAAGGTAAAGCTGCGGGTTGTTGTTGTAAAGTTCTCCAGCAAAAACACACCTGTTGGCAGTATTATTATTGGCAGGTCTGTTGATAAGCGCTGATGACATCAAGATGAGACCCTTCAGTTTGAAATAAGTCATCAGCCTATTAATCTCCCGCCTAATGCACCCCATCATTACACAATCATAGCTCGTTAAGACATTTGTTTGTTAATCAAGTCCTTGCTTGTTAATTGGGAGCTGAGATAATAGACCTCTAGTGTGTGGCTCTAATTTCGGGGGCTGTCTATTGCCGAAATTGTTTATTGCTTTTCAAATTCAGGCACTGCAGCAAAGCCATTTCTAATTGGTTTGTTTGCATTGCCCTGCAGCACTCGTGGAGTTTTGACTCAGCCATAAGTTGTGTTACTTTTCCCTCTTGCCTAAAAGTCTGCTGCGGATGTTTTCCTTGTTATGAAATGGTTCATTGCCGCGAGAAACACTCAATGCTACAAGATGCTCACGATTGTTTCATGCCGCTATTTCATCTGTCTGTCTTTAGCTTAGCCTTTTTCTGTAATCGTTGGACCTCGCCGGTGTTCTTCAGTCACTCAACGCACCCAAGCACCGCACCTGACTTCACTCTCACCTAAGGACTAACTATGTGCACCTGTAGGGTGGTTGGGGAAGGTCTGCTGCCGGACATAGTTTGTGCCTTTCACCTATGTATGTGTGTGGATTAAACACCGAGCTAAATCTTGCTTGGGAAAAATTTGGAGCAGAGTTTACTTTATCGTGTTTCCAGTGTCTCGTCCAAGTCTGCACTTGCACTCGCCCTGCCTAAACGCTTTCTATCAGCTGTGCTTATTTTGTTTTAAATTTGGCTCTCCATATTTTCTTCAGATAGTGTAAAAACCTCCGCGTTCAAATCCAAATTGCCTTGCTGAGCCTTTGGCATTGCTAAACCCTCGTGTATTTGAGAGGGATTGAATGGACTGAATATATTGCATGTACTTATTGCTGCATGAGTAAACAGCAACCCACATAGATGATCAACCTCCATTGATATTCCTCTTCACTGTTGACATCAAAGATTCAGAAATCCCCCAATTTGTGCATTATCCTACACACGTGCATGTCATACATACATTGTACAACAAGGAAGGGATGAGAAAAGAGGGGCTTTGACACGATTATGATGTCCCTTTTTAGACAATGATACCTTTTCATCAAAGGATCTAGAATGAACCTAAACATTTGAAAAATCTCTTCAATAAACTGCTTTTATTAGCTTATATCAAATATATGTTAAAAACATAAAAATAGAATAAAATATTAAACGAGACTTCTGAAACAAAGTGTAAAGTATCAATACGTATGCAATCAAGGAAAATAGGGAATATCTTAGATGTTTGGGCCCAGTTTTCTCACAAAAACAGGAAAAGCAGGTCTAAAATCAGCTTCATTTGAGTTTGAGCCAACGGACAAAGACGCTCTGCTGTTCAGACGCGTTGGGGCCCAGAATGGCTGAATGGTTACACGAGCATGTTTTCAGTTTTAAAGCAGGTAATTCACAGTGTATTGGCCTGAAGCCGTCCATAGAGCCATGCCAGATGATAAATAACATGGATTTAGTCAATGATGTCTGTCCTTGTCAGTAAAGCCTCTCTCCCAGGATTTTATTTTTTCCGAGAGGCTCTTAGAGGGAAATTGTCATGTTTTTATGTCAAAGGCATGCTTTTATCCGTTTGTTTTTCAGGGTGCTTAAAGTTGTTTACTGTGCCAGAGGGGCTTTCTGGATCTCACTGTGGTTTCTATACAGTATGTGTGTGTGTGTATGAGACACCTAACCAAGCATGATGACACAAGGAGGAAGAAATTGGACATCTATGATATAATGTTAATTCAGGCATAGGACTCTGCGCTAAACCCAGCAGAAAACTGCGGTGGCCTACTTATCTTTAATCACGCAAAGCTGCCATCGATTCTCAGGCAAATGTTGACATAAAATAAGTCAAACGTGCAGATGACCTTTCTGGGGCAAGGTATCTAAGCTGGCAGAGTATGTGGTGGAAATTATTCCTCTTTGACCTTTCAGGGACCCCGGCCCACCGGTTTTTTAGCATTCCAGTCCAGCCACCAAAGATAAAATGTCACCTTTTTATTTACTTAGGGGAATACGCCAATTAAATGTGACTTTAAAGCCAGGGTACGCTAGCTCTTCTCTACCGCCGCCACGAGTTGCTCACGAGCAAACACGCGGCGACACACACACACACTCTCGAAGAGCGTGTCCTCGTTGCGTCTGTGACATTTTCAATAATGCTGATGGTTGACCCTGTTGCGGTAACCTTTTTCATACAGCCAATTTAGGATTAGTCTCCGTGGCTTTCTGAACTAACTGGACTGACCTGCTTGACCGCCGTCACACTGCAGTTGGATGTCAGGGCTATACTTCCAGCTGAAAGCACAGCGTGGATTAAAGTGCTTAGTTACAATGTAGAAACTTTCAGAAGACTTAGAAGACCAGAGCTCAGCCGAGCTAAAATGTGGCTTGTGAAATTAAATATCTCGTCTTTTTTTCTTAAGTCATTTTTTTTATTAATTACAATATAATAATGTGAGTTTAGTGGTTACTAGTTAGAGTGTTCGACTTCCAACCCGAAAGATTGTAAGTTCGATCCTCAACATACCCGACATTCCTGTAAGCACCAAGATGCCTAACTCCGACCTGCTCCTTAAAACTTTATATACTTTATATAATAAAAGGATCTGCTAAATGACCTAATTGTAAATTGTGAATGTTTTTATGAGCATGGTGAACTCATAACTTTATTTATCTTTGGTCTGGATGTCAAAAAGAAGTGACACAATCATTATGTTTTCCCAGCAAGAAGGGATTTGATTTGATTTGAAACGAAAGAAAGTCACAACGTCCATAGTCAACTCATTATCACCATACATACAAATTATTTACCCTTCGTGTTATTGTCATATCTGAGTTTTCCCCCCACTGGAATGGGGTTAGTGAGCTCAAACATCAATCCTTCTTGTGTCCCGATTTTATGTAAAAAATAACCATTTGAAAGCAAAGAAACCCCTCAAAAATGAAAAACATTACTGACGCAACATGTTAAATTGGAGAGGAAATGTCTTTGCAAAACACAGGGGATTTCCGTCTCCCCTCTTCTCTCCCCTCCCAGTTTTTGTAATTAGTGCGTTTCAGTGATGTTTTCCTCCACGTACGCCTGTTCGGGCCTCAGCAGAGAGAGAGAGACAGAGAGATTGGGGGAAGAGGGAGAGTCCTCTGTGGCTGTTAATAGTTCTCATCTCTCCCCTGGACTTTACATTAATTGCTCTGCTCTGCCTTCCGGGTCATTATTACTGTGATCCAGTGCAACTCTGTTTTTCACCACTTTTTTAATGAATATAATTTGGTAAGCAGACATGAAGAACAGTTCAGAAGGTTTCCCAGAAAGGGGATTTAGTTTTTTCATCTAGGCTGACGTACTGTAGATGTGATGATTATTATGTAGACATCAGAAGGTAATGTCATTTTCGATGTTGCTTTCAAACCATTTTTTGTGTAACCATACCAGTTTACTTCCATAGACTAACTCACTTCTAAGAAATATATGATGAGGTTTTATTTACTATGTGTTTATCAGGGTACAGAATCAAATTGGTATACAGTTTTATTTAACTAGAAAGTCAATAGAAAGTAAGTAAGTAAATAGAGCTGGTATCCTGTGTGTATCCTAATTTTCTGCTTTGCCTTCTGGGCCATAATTGCGCTCATCAAGTGCAACCTTGTTTTTCATGAATATCAGCATGCACGTGGGGTTTCAACACACACTGTGGGGGTTCTCAAGAAGAGGTACACGGTATTTCAGGAAATTAAGAAATTTGCTGAGAAAACCCTGATGGTATTTAGTACTTTCATTTACATAGTCCTATATCAACACATTAGATTCAATATAAACAAGTGGCAGCGATTTTGTCAACATTTTGAGGCTCTCAATTCTGCTGTAACAGAATATAGGCCGTTTTACATCAACCACGGCACGAATAAATGACACAAAATGCAAATAAAACAAAGGCAAAATTGTTGCGTCCAAACTATTTACATCTGCATGACGCGACATTGCGATTCCTCAGCCATATTTTTAAGAAAGTTTCACGCTGCCAATGAAAAGGACAAGACAAGGCTTGACTGACTGACTAATTAATTTATTCCGTCCGTCAGTCAGTCAATAATCATCCAGTGACAATGACTTGGTACTAGTATTGCTAAACAAGGAAATAATGTGTCATTGCAATGCCACTATTTCAGGACGAAAGTGACCCAGTTCCAATATGTCTTCGATATGCTCCCCATCTGAAAAGGCAGAGGACACATTTCTGAGTGAGAATGTGTAAAATGTTGATGATACCATAGTGTGCTATATCTGCTATGTATGCTTGTAGTAGTCTTGTAATGCTAACTGCTAATACAATCTCATTCACGTCAATAAAATGGTAGACGGTTATCAAATAGCTTTAAAAAAAAGATGCTTGATGTAAAAAGCATATTTAAAATTAATATACTTGTGATGGATGTGTGATGAATGATTTCATCTAAGATAATGGAGCTAGCTGCACATACAGAAAAAATGTGTTGCGGTCTCATTTAAACTAAAGCGAAGATTAAATTGACTTGATGGATTTGTTTGGAGCCAACATAAGAGATAGAAGGCCGCTAGGGTAGAGGGGAAAAAAGAGGTGGAAGAGGCACGGCTTGCGGTAAGGCCCAAAGCCTGGGTCACAAGTTAGGTCATAAACTACCTTCTCCTGTCTTTCAAAGTGATGCATTTAGACAAACATCACATATTGATCACTTCCATCTGAATAATGTCAACTCTTGACATTTAGAATCACTTCAAGGTTTCACATATCAACGTTACGGTTTCGGTGCCATTTTTGAAGCCCCTTTACCAGATGGTATTTGACATTTTGCCAGATATGTCAAATAGATATACTGTGAGATGTTTGAATGGAACAAAAAGACAGGAGAGGAATAGCCTGCACTTTAGTGTCTCATTGATATTCATTGAGCCAGACTGGGACAAAACATAAAGAAAAATCATTACCAGAGGAATGATTGTGAATAATAAAACATTGTGATGTTTTAGCCAAATTTCTACTAAAGCATTTTTGGCCCGTGTCTAAAATGACCATTCTTATCATAATAATGTGTTGTATACAACTTTGAGAGCCATTCCAGTGCTACAACAGAAATGGATATTGGACACATTCCAAAACTCACCCACACCACTGGAGGATTATGAAAATGACAGGGAAAACACAGCCATGTGCCAATTGGTAGTCCAGTGCTGCATATTGACTCTAGTGTGCAATCTAGCTGTGCAGTAGTAGTCAAGTAAACAAATGGATCCGTAAATATGGAGAGGCTTAGTCCTCAATTCCCTTCCCTCGATGTCCTCTAATTCAAACGCTCTCGATGGTGTGGTTCTGAATACGGAATGAAACGAGTAAACATCCGTATAAAGCCCATACCATCTCTTAGGCCTAACATCTGCCTGGCCGGCATTTGCCATTGGATTAGGAGAGGACTGATGTAGATTAAAGCAGATAAACAATGAAAAGCTTTTAGGCAGGTTCATCTGCTCCAATAGTTCCTCAGTAAAGTAGCATGGTGAAAGAGGAAAGCGAGGCTAGAGTTTCTGTGTTTGCCGACGAAGGTTGTTTTTACAATGCAGTTTCGATGAACTCCTTCTCATTCAACTCATTCCTTCGATGAACTCACCTGTAAAATCACCAGGAACTAGAAGAAGCAATCATGTTGCTCCTTTAACTGTTATGTTTTATGAACATATACAATGTTCTGCAGACAAACCTGCATCATTAATCAGATTAGAGTTTACAAAAAAACAAACAACTCTATTACTCGCTTGGCTGCATAAAAGGCCCTGTAACAACGTCTCCTTTAGGTATCAAAGGGAGCCTGTTGCCTATGATTTGACTCAGAATTGTGGTTATAGGGGCCAAAAGAACATTTTACATCCAATTTTCTCAGGCTGTAGAGCCGAGCAGCCTACAGGCAGGCCTCTTCAAGCAGAGAAGTCAGTAATGGTTGCATAGCTGTTAAAACAATTGGTTATACAACCTTAAAGCTAAATAAAACTGAAAGTGTAGTATTCACCTTCTGTAAAATAAAGCAGAGTAAGAACATTGCTTTAAGATGTTTGCAAACCAACAAAATATACAGTATAAGTATATGGGTACAAGATTGCAAGGCAAAAGGTCTTTTTATAGATAAATGCTTCTTTCTTTTGCCATATACAGTTTGAATTTCATGCATTTTGGTACAGTGTATATGTCAGTGGGGACCACCTGACATTTACTGTAGGCCTTTAAATCATAAAACTCCTTATGGATTTTAGACAATTCCCCATATTCATGGAGTTCTCATTAAATGTGCGGTCATCAATTTTTATGCGTGGTTAAGTAATTAGCCAAGACAATAGGCCTGGCAAATCAATTTGAATTTTGTTTAGGCTGGTAGCTAACCATTGTTTTTAGGCTTGAGGCAGGTTCTTAGTCCACTGAAATAAGTACTGTTAACTCATGTACACTATCAAATGTTACATTCAGTAGACATACACAAGCAACATTCTGAGACAGCAAGAATCACTATAGAATAGCATAAAGCATAACATAGAGTAAATAAAGGGTAATTATATGAACCCAAGCTGTATAATTCCCTCATACTAAATAAAACATACAAGCATCAATATGGACTCTTAAACAATTAACATAATTGCCCACAGTAACACAAATGTAATTGGCTTTAGACATAAACCCCATAAGATGTATGTATTTACATATTTTAATTTGTAGCATGCATGTTTGTTTAGGTGTTGGAATTTGTTTTGTGCATGTATGTTTGTACATGTCTACATATGTTTTGTCTAAATTTTGAATTATTTTTCTCAACCCTATTAGGAGTATATTTATTATCAAGGGTATCTTGCTGCAAATAAATATTATTTTATTTTGCAAACCCTAAATATGTAAGAGACAGATCAGAGAGATACTGCTGCATCATAGCAGCAGGCAGTAGCTTACCTTACACAAAAAGCCCGTTTTCTGTTTACCTCTTACATATAGAAGCCTAGACAGTATACAGTACTTTCGGTCTGTAAAAGTTAATTTAGCAGTAGATTAGTAGTTAATTTGATAACTTCCACAATAACGTAACGTCCAAAATCACACAGATCAAATGATGTTTTCTTGTGTTGTTTGAAGGTTCTAATCTTAGATCTGATATCAGAAACCAGATTTTCAGAACACATTTTCTGTCCATTACTTTATATTCATGTTTGTGGCTGATGATTGGTCCAATTTAAAAGTGACCCACATGGTGACATGGAACAGACACAACATAACCTAATCATGATCAGAATGTAGAGCAATTTAACTACGTGGAATCAAAGTTTCATGCATCTTGGTTATATAATTATCTAGTCTATTCTTTCTTGTATCTTTACGACCTGATACACCATCCGTCGCTGTACATGTGTGGTTGTTATTACCAGTGATTAGACTTATGCCCAAGTAGGCCTTGCTGTGGTCATCTGTTAATATAAATATTGTGGTGGTTTCTGGCTCAGAGAGGGACAAGACACCGCTGGATCTCCCGACACAGGGATCGGGGAGGGGGGGCCTACAGAGCTGCTAAGCCCCAGGGCCTTTAGGCAGGTTGTTAAGTTCATTCAGAGGGGTCCTGCACTGATGATGCATCATATTTCATCCTAGCTATGAGAATATTACGTGTGTGTGTGTGTGTGTGTGTGTGTCTTCCCAGCAGGCTTGCCTTTGGCCTTGCTACTAAAGCCAATCTGTGTACGATCCTAAGAGGGAAGTCCAGTCAGCTCATTGATCATCTTTTAGGGCTCCCATGTCACGGGATGCATCAAAACATCCTTACGAGAAGGAGCAGAGAATATGCAGTGGGTTAGAATGAATGCCTTGCACCGTCCGGAGACGAGAGCCCTTTACTTTAGCGCACCTGAGGAAATAATAGAAAATAATAGAAAATATAAGAAGAATTTCCAGCCTGCTCCAGATGCCAGAGGATGCTGGGCACATGCTGTGTTGTTTAGCTATTACATTTCCTACTGTAAATCGACTGTAAAAAAACAACAACACAGTGATTCGGCTGCCTGAGGGGAATTCGCAATGCTGTAACAACATAGCAACACACACAATCCCACACTGGCACACGCATCGGGGTGAGTGACATCACGCGGACGACACAGCTGTGGTTGGCCTACAGGGATGATGTCCAAAGACTGGCAGCGTGGTGGTTCAGAGAACAACCTCATTCTGAACTCCTCAAAAGCAGAAGAACTCATTACAGACTTCCAGAAGAATGGTGCAGACCCCGATCCACTAGACATCAGCGTGTGGAAAGGGTCCCTGTTCACAGGTTACACTGACACACACTGATGTTTACGTTTTCAACTGTTCCTTTATATGTATATATTCCCAACTGGTCCACTGCAATTCACAAAAGTGCAATATCCTTTCGTGCAATATCTCAGCTGCTACTAATAAAGGTTGTTTCACTGTTTAATTGGTTACAGCAAATACCGGTATCCATTTTATACATTATATACATACATATTTTAATGAATGCATACACTTTATATTTTAAATTGCCATGTTATGTGTGAATGCACGGCCAGGAGTGCCACTCAATGTCCTTGTACCCTTGTGCAATGACAAATAAAGCAATCTTGAGTCTTAAAGCTCTGGGTAGCAACATGGGCCCCCTGCCTACATAGAGCATGCATGGGAGAGAGAGAGATTGACTGTACTCTAGGCACAATACAACACATTTAAAAGAGGGTTTAAAGCAACAAAACAACAGACATTACTGTTGTGTTACATCAACCAGTAAGCCCTCTCCGTCTCATCCCCTTGCTTCACACACACACACACACACACACACAAACTAATCATTATGAAAGAGGCTAAACAGTGTCAACACTGCTGAATGTATCTTTACACACTCTGCACAACACACACACACACGCACGCATGCAACCTATTCACCTCCTATTAAGAAGAAAACACAGAAAATGCGTACGCGCTTATGTTTGTGTCAAGGAAATAGTGTCACGACGAAATCATGAATAAATGAGAGGAAGAGCGAAAGACCTTGACCTGTGATGCACAGGGACCTGTTACATTCTGTACCTTCTGATTAAGTTGGCTACAGTAGGCAGTTTTACAGCAGTAAATGTGTCACATTAGACACATTTTAAATATTAGTTTTAGTGTTGAGGGTGCTGATTCCTGATCCTTTGTATATTATTATTAGTTTAGTAGTGTACAGTATAGTTTTATTTCCTTGACTGGAGTGTGTGTATTACAATTTGTGCAGCTCACTGTTTCTGACACGTTATAGGTATGCTTTATAGAAAACGTATAGAAAACCATCTATGTATTCACACTTTGAGATAACACCTGTCATGAAGATTTATTTATACAAAGAACTGTTATATTAGCTGCTGTGATGTCACTCTTGGCTGGATAGTGAAATTGTAGTAGCAGTCTATTTAGACATTAAACTGTGTGTTTATCTCTGATAAAAATCAAAAATGACCTTTAAACAGTAAGCAAAACACAAGCTGTGTTGTGTGTGTGTGTGTGTGTTCGTTTGTCCAGACACCTATGCACATGATATAGAGCCATTAGTTTGTCTTTAATTAGCAGAACCAACTCCATTTGTTTACTGTCAACTGATGCAATAGCAGGCAATAGCAGTAGCGCATGCACTGGCCATTACGCACTCTCTCTCTCATTAGTTGTACTTGATACGACAGTGACTTATAGGCCTGAACTTCCTCGAAGAGATTTACAGGTGACCAAAATACAACTCGACGGACCGCTGCCGTTTGGTGCGTTTCCTTAATGTTGCCACGCAGGTTGAATCTAATCACATGGACCCCTCTGAGTGCGTGACACAGCTGCTGTCAATCATTCAGCTTAAAACGTTAATGTGACCGCTGCAGTTGTGCCACAGTCGGTATCCTCAACCCACTTTAGCGCGGTAAGTGATGTGATAAAATAAAACGACGCGACTCTCTCCGACAAAGTCACAGGACCCCGCCGCAGTGACAGCAACGTAAAATGTGAAATATGACGTGTTTTTTAAACCCACTAAACTCTCACTCCCTCTCTCTGTCTCTCTCCACTGATCCCTCCCGAACCTTTCTTCTGTTCCTCCTGCCCATCACTAATTTATCTTCTAAGCGCTTGACACTAGCAGTTGCGGATACAATATGGCTTGAAACTGGCACATGGCGAGGGCACCCTGGGTTCGCTGCAGACACACACACACACACACACACACACAGGAATGGCAGACGGGAGAGGGCAGTGCATCTGCTCTTTAATTAAAGTAATAGGGGCCCCTCAGACATTACATGAATTAGGACAGGGTTCACACACACACACATACACAGAGACACATTCACTGCACACAAATACATATTCACATGCACAGTCTTCGTTTGTTGATTATCCATGGGGCCGGCGTCTGTTTCCTGCTGTCAGCCTGGAAGCAACACAGAGAGAGAGAGAGAGAGAGTATAGAAAAATATGTAAAGAAAGAAAGAAAACAGAATCGAGGGAGACTTGACAAATGGGGCTCTGTGTGCAGATTGATGGACAGACCAAAGCCATTAGCCCTGAAGGAAGGACTTGAAGGCAGGAGGAACACAGGAAGAGCAACAGTTGTACAGACCTCATATACCTGGCAAGGAGAAAAGGAGGACGGAGAAAAGACCTCCCCCACCGCCACGGAACCCTGAATGCTTTAATTCTCCCACTGAAACACAGTTGAGGCCGCAAAACCTTCAGCCACTAAACAGCCAGTTTTACTCTCGGCTAACAATCTGCTCATCATAGCAGCTAGATAAATCACATTCCCTTCCAGTTCTCTCAGGCGCTTCAGATAGCAAAAGCACTTCAGCGCGTTTTTAAGTGCACATGTACTTTTCTGTATCTGATATTAGTGTCTATCATGGAGCACTTTTTAAGTGGCTGCCATGAAAACACTCTCAGGGAAGTGAATAACTAGGAACTGAACTGGACTGAACGTAACTGGATAAAATTCATCTCAATAACACACTTTGTGGAACTGCTTTGAACTGGATAAAATGATTATGTGGTATGATTTAAAAATCGTTCTACAATATATATAACTTATTTTTAATATACACATATTTAGCTGCTATGCAGAGGTCTCCGGTTTGGAAACAGACCCTCATGCGTCAGTAAAGAACACAGCACAGAGGATATTTCATGTCAAAATGTAAAATATACTGACTGGAAAGGCATTAGCATGCTCATGTTTAAAACATCATGCACACACAGACACACACTAGAGATATGTGGGTTTAATGATCTGGTATGCTACTGTAAACTCTGGGAATTAGGGAACAATTTGAAGACCTCAACAAACTGACATTAAAATAAAGCATTCGCTTGCTTCACTGAACTCATGTCTGCGTCTCAACCGCTGTTTCAGAGTTTGAAAACAAACTTCTCTTCCTGCCATGGGTTTGATGAGAGCTGGTCTACCTATAACAAAATGTGTTATGTTAGTGGTACATTACTGCCATTGCTTTTGAAGTTAAGCAAACAAATGCACCTTTTAACTGTTTCATTTTCATTCATGACAACAGGCCTCTTTGAAAGTCATAACTTGTAAAATGTATGAAGCTTTCACTAGCTGGGACTTGTTCTGTTGTTGTCTCATGAACCTTCACCTTTTCATTCTGCCTTTGTCCTTATTCTCTTTCTTGTTCTTCCATTTTTGTTTTAGTGATCCGCTGCAAGACAATACTTCATACATCCAAGTTTCCCAGAATATGATATAACATCCACAAATGGGTGGTTACCTTATCACTGGTGAGTAGTAATATACATTCAACAGATGTTTAGAAGTAATGAACACAATATAGTTCTGGCCCCATACCAGAATTTGGTCGTTTTGAAAAGTGTTTCATTTCACACATCATACACAGGCCAACGTATATGGTTATGTAATATAATTGAAATGTAGTTCCTGTGATACGGTTTAATTGAAATACCACTTGGTTCAGCGGGTAATACCATTCTCAATTTATATAATGTTATCTCCTTTGAACTTGGAGTTTGAAATCGTGTTCGCTTCCAGGTTCTCCTCAGTCTAGCTGTGTATGCAGGCATCACTGTTTGTGTGTGTGAATGTGTGTGTGTGTGTGTGTGTGTGTGTGTGTGTGTGTGTGTGTGTGTGTACACAAATCAGTATAAGATCCATAGTGGTGTGTATGTGTGTGTGTGTGTGTGTGAGAATCCATAGGGTCTGTCTGGGGGATGTGTCTGTGGAGCACAGTGAGACAGTAGACAGGGTTTCATATATCTAGCATGACTAACATGATTAAGGCTCTCTGCACAGTGAGACTCAGGGACGGGCTGTTACACACAGACAGCACCCTCTCTGTTCTCTTTCACACCCATAAAACTGTCTGGAGAGTGAGAGGGCAGAAAGGGGAAAAAAAGAAAGAAAGGCAGAAAGACAGGCAGACAGAGACAGAAAGACAAGCAGGCAGATAGACAGGCAGGCAGACAGGCAGACAGACATACAGACAGACAGGCATACAGGCAGGCAGGCAGACAGGCCTGCAGACAGACAGGCAGGCAGACAGGCAGGCAGACGGGGATGAGAACAGAAGAGGGTTAACGATGGTTTAGCTCATTTGTAAACACACGGGCAGAAGGAGGAAAGGCTTAATGTGTTATGGATGTGTTTAATGGTCAGAAGTAAAATGTTAGCTGCTAAGGATAGTCAGGTATTAGAAACAGTTACAGGTTGGGTCAGGAGCTCAGCTGTAAATGTCCCCAGTTTGCATGTTTGTGTGTGACGTAGAGAAAGACATACAGAGACAGAGAGAGAGAGAGAGAGAGAGAGAGAGAGAGAGAGAGAGAGAGAGAGAAGGTGTGTATACCCAACTGGCATAACAGGAGAGAGAATCTGTGCACTGTATGTGTGTGTATGTGCTGCAGTATCATCTTCTACATGAAAAGAATGATGTTCCTTTCATTAGCCATGCAGGACATATACCCACCTAACCCTTCCCTAGAGCAATTTCAAAGCAATTTAGAAACACTTTCACACCCTAATGCTTTTAAAACATACACACGCGCGTGCACGTATACTGCAGGGAGTGTATGGAGCTAGCAGAAAACACAGGTCAGCAAGTTGTGTGTGTTACCCATCTCCCAGCCTCTGATGAGAGATTAATATTTCACAGTACTACTCCACTGCACTGAAAGAGAGTGTGTGTGGTTTTTTTTTTATCGGGGTTTCGGGGGCCACTGTAGAAAGAAAGAAAAAAACATTTGAAAAAATTCTGACAGAAAATGCACAAAACAAAGAGAAAGAAACTGTCAAAATAAAGGGTCCAAAACAAGAAAAGAGCTCAAACCAGCCATTAAAGGATACTGTAGACCTCCAAATACAGCATATATACAATTTCTTGTCATTCCTCGAAAAGTGTGACGAGTACGCGCTTATACATTAACACCCTACAGGAAGCCATTAATGACTAATCTCACATAGTGACATCGCTACACTGGCTGCATCCCAGTGTGTTTGGGCTCCAGTAGCCACTATCTCTTTAGGGAGTGTTTAGATAGTTTCTCTGCAGGGAATGAGCTGTCTCTAGTGTCCCAGCTAGAAAACATAAACTGTCAGAGCAGCGATAGCAGAGATTTGTCTTTTGGGAGCAGAGCAATTAGATTCTGTATCTATATGTAGACCAAATCCATACGCGCTAGTGCTGGTTTAGCAATATGCTGATAACATTGTAATTCTGAAATGAAAATCTGTATGTCTGTCTATATATCTATCATCCATCCATCAGAGCTGGGGAATATTGCCAACGGTGCACTCTCGTGAGATATTTTTCTCAGAATAGTCTGCTCCCATGCCATATTCATGTCTTTATGGTACTGCGGAAATATGTAAATATTACATTTCTTTGATAAAAATAGAGTAAACAATAAAACCATTATTTACGGTATTGTAAAAACATGACTGTACTGTAAAACCGATACCGGTATACCTTTGAATACGATATTTCGCACAGCCCTCCATGCATTCATCCCTTTCACATTTGGCCCTGTCACGCCTTCCAGAGCCTTCAGAAGTGCATTCCACAGTGTCTCTCAGACCCCCTCGAGTCAATCCACCAACATCAATGTGCTCATGTGGGATTAAAGGGAGCAAAGCCACTTGCCGACTTATGGCACACTCACCTGATCAGACAGACAGCATGACAGCATGATAGACAGACAGGGAGATGTACAGGGAGAAGGCACTCGATAAATAACCTCCAGGCTTTGGTTAGAAAATGAAACCTGTCGTGACGTACAGTATATATCTTCAGGAACATAAATAACGCTGGATTTAAGACAGGATGCAATGAGAAAGGTAATGATACTGTACTACTACAGTGAAGTATTCCTAGATGTCACCCATTTAACCCACAAGAAAATATACATGACCAACATCACAGGAGAAGGAGCGACAGACAGAGAGATTCATAGAAAGAAATGTGTTAAGATTATTGGAGGCAGAGAAGAGAGAGGAATAAAGAAAGAAGGGATTATGAGTACTTTTCTTTTGCAGCCTCATCATAAACAACTAAGCTGAGCGTCAGGCGCAAGCCAGGCAATTAATATTCAAGGAATTAGTTTTCTTTTTAAAAAGAGGGGGAGAGGAGATTTAGATTCCTTTTCCTAAGGATCCGTTTTGTGAGCTTAGGCTATAAACAGCTTGAAATCACTTTGACAGCCTGCATTTTCTCTATCTCCTAGCATGAAGCGTGCATGTGCACACAGATACGCATGCACGCACACATACAGACACAGACACACTCGTACCACAGGGGATTTTAATTTCAACCTGTGAAATTGTAATTGCCTCTCCTGTAAAAGGCAAAGGATTGTGGGAAAGCTTCACTACTGCCAATCAGAGATTCAAGTTGTTTGGTGTGTATATGTGTCTTACTAAATACAATTTTATCTTATTTAATTTTATTCTGTTTATTTGTTTTACTATTTTATATACTGTATTATTACATGTATTATTTTATTATTATTTTATACTTGCTTGTATGTTTGCACACTGGGATGCTGGTAGGGAATACATTTCACTACATTGTATTTCACCTATGGATGTAAATGTACTTGATAAATAAAACTTTGAATCTTGAAATCGTATTTGTTTTCCACTGCCTAAATTCTTGCATTTCATTTCATTCTCATTTACTGTACCTGCGATGGGTATGCTTTGTGAGTGTGGGTCTGTTGACACATTTACTGGAGCTGGGTTAGACAGAATGGACAGAAGCGGGCAGGAATAAAGATCAAATAAGAGAGAGAGAGACAGATGCAGCACTTTTTCACGAGGCACCTATGGCATTTTTGAAACCGTTGTTATTTTTCTTGTTGTGTTCCATTTTTTATTCCGGACTCCTCACTGTGAGTGTGCCCTGTGAGCGATACCTTGCTGGAGTTGGAGTGACCCCCTGCGTAGCAAAATGTCATCAAAGCAGAATTCAGCTTAGAAAACAATGTATTCAGAAGCAAAAGGCAAAAGAGCCTTCAGAGAGAGAGGGAGAGTGTGTACTGTATGCGTGTGTGTTTGTAGTACTGTATGTGTGAGGGAGAGTGTGGAATTAGTTTATCTAATCTGACACAATTTTCTTGCGCAGGCAAACATTTTGTAAAATAACTCCTTCCTGTCAGGGCTTTACATTAACAGCAGTGTCTGTTTATGCACATTTTTATACTTTACAAATACCATTCTGCAGCAAACACAAATATACAGTATGTACTGTATTTCTGTGCATCTTCAAATTTGATTTCAGGGACGCACAGCTTTTATTGTAATCTTTTACAAAAAGGAGAACTCACATTTTCTCCCCCAACTGTGGCGAATGTTTGTGATCAAAATCTAATCAAACAACTGAGTTGATATAATCTGCTTCCTTGTTTCTTATAGTGCAGTCATGCACACATAAAGGACTGTATCATTACACTGTAGAGGCTTTTACTGTAGAACACATGCATTCCTTGCAACAAACTACGTGCGGGGATTATTTACAGCATTGATGATACAGACTTCAAAAGGACTTTTTACATTTTTTTTGATGGCCTTCAATAACATTTGTTTCCGTTATAATATAATGAGTCTTGATAGCGGAGCTGGCCAGAACTCAAAAATTAATTGTTGCATTCAATTTTGTCACAAACGATCGCCACAGTTGAGAGGGAGGGGAAATTGAGGTCCAGGTCCAAATTAGCTGTCATTTTCTTTTAATTGTCTCCCCCAGAGACAAAACCAAGAGATAAAACTACAGTTTTAGTGTTGTTCTACGGTCGTATAGATGTCACACGCCCTCAGAGTTTCAAACCTAAACGTTTTCATAAAGTTGCATGTACCTATAAGAGCCTAAAATAGTAGCATTCAAATATACAAACAGCTACAAACAAAATGTATGCATATTTTAATAAATTAAAGTGAAAACCATGGAAATAGATACATTTGTCAGTGAGTAGGACAGGGAACACACTTTTCAATACTGTATTCATCTCTCACTTTTCCTGCCGTCTATTCCTCATTAGTCAGTCAGAATTAGTGACCTATAGATGAGTCTGTTGACCCTGTGTGTTTGTCTGTGTGCATGTCTTCAGAATTCAATCAACTACCATTGGCAATCGCCCTCTGACGACCAAATAGAGCTGCATTGATTTCTCCATTCATTATAAAGATTTTATGACAAAGTCGTATCGCAGAATCAGAGGGGGGTGTAATGGACTCTCAGGCGATGCGGTGGTCAGGTATCGTGTTGGGGTGGGCGTTTGTTTTTCCAATACAGAATGTTATACGTTTTTGGTCAGTATGAAAGACATATTCTTTCTGGGATGAATTACAGTATGAACCACTATGAAACTGCCATAGCATTCTAAGGATGTTGTCTTAGAAACGAGACGCTGTTTGCAGATTGCCAGAGACGCGGGCAGTTTATGCACAACTGTCATCGGAACATCAAGCTATACACTGTCTTACAAGGACATCACATCAGGAGCACTGAACTAATGCCGATATCAAAAACACCATCAAAAGGTCTACAGTTTTCAGCCTAAATGGATTACTGTATTTCCAACCTTGGGGGTGATGAGATGTTTTTCCGCAAGCCATTTTATACGATACGACAATAACCCATTACCAGAAAGTTTTTTTCAAAATGAGGAAACCTAAGGTGACTATTAGATCACAGAATTTTTTTTGAGGAATTTAAAGTGTCGTCATGTGTGTTGAAATGATTTAATCATAAAGCAGAAAAAAAATAAATCTACAAACAAACATTGTTGTATTTATTTAGATAATCATTACTATTTTGATGTCAAAATATGAAAGATTATATAAATATAAATGCAGCAATCTATAGTTGGCCCTATTAGCTCGAAAATCGTTGAAATACTTAAAAAAATTAGTATACATCAGAATTTAGACAAATATTTCTATCCATGAACAACCAAAAATTTTCGTCCACATTAAAATGAGAATATATTATACAATTCAAACCTTCGTCAAAATGTTGACGATTGAGTTAACGACTACATGTTGACAAAAAAAAATTGTAAATGGGATACTGTATTTAGCTAAAAAAAATGTACGTCGATCTCATGAGAAGGGCTGTAATGTCACATTTGTGATGAAAACTATACACACCCAAGGACAACAACCAGAAATCTATGTCATGATCTCAACTACCCACACAGTAACCCAATAACACAGAAGTAGAGACGTGTCTCTGTGTGTGCATATTAAAAGATTTGTAAGAAAAATGTCATGCGGTGACTTTGGTCCCATGTTGCCTTGGTGCAAACAAACACCCCAAGTCACTCAAAGTCAAACATGTATAAGCCTCACAAACATTCAGAACTGGCAACCTACCAAGCCTCTCAATGGAGCCAATCTCCTCTTCACACTGCAGGTTGCAAGTTCCCAGAGTGCTATGCAGCAAAATTTTATTCCTCATGTGTAGATAAAAACACAACAATAAACAAATGAAGGCAGAAACACCACCAAGCTAAAGCGAAGTAGTGTATTTATGGGTGTACAAACATACATGTATCCGGTATATAAGCAAATAAAATGTAAGCAGAAATTAAGTAACAGCACATGAGAAAAATAAAGTGTAACATATTGAGGGCATGTTTGCATGTTTACATTGCATTGTCTGTCCTAAAGCTATACGGAGAGAAGTCAGACACACACACAATGTATAGCAACGATGCCAACTGTACAGTTGGTATACAGACGCGGGAATTTAGGAGGAGCGACGGAAGGTTTGTGTCCCCTACCTGTTATAAATGTGACACATTAATTAATACTGAGTAAAATGTGTTTTGGCCCATTTGACCCTACCTTGATGTGCAGTATTACACACGCGTTGGCTGAAAGGTGGCTAAATAATCACTTTCCTATTCCATATAGCATTAGTAGGAGTTGTGTGAACTGATACTAAAATACACTCACCTAAAGGATTATTAGGAACACCTGTTCAATTTATCATTAATGCAATTTATCTAATTCACATGGCAGTTGCTTCAATGCATTTAGGGGTGTGGTCCTGGTCAAGACAATCTCCTGAACTCCAAACTGAATGGGAAAGAAAGATGATTTAAGCAATTTTGAGCGTGGCATGGTTGTTGGTGCCAGACGGGCCGGTCTGAGTATTTCACAATCTGCTCAGT
>JAOEHI010000008.1:1792711-1816525 GCA_025447815.1 Percopsis transmontana | reverse complement strand
ATATATATATATATATATATAGTTTTTTTTTACAATATAAAGCCGATAGGAGGCGCCGCAGCCACTCAGCTCCTCCTTGCCAACACGTTAACGGACCCATCTGTGAATTGACCCTCCTTCCAAGATTAGAGATAACTAGGAGACGGCTAGCTCTATTCACCTAGCAATGTTTGAAATCACTGCTTCCACCCACTGGCAATCTCTTACCAGTCATCTTGTAGCCGCTGGCAGCCAGTTGTCCAGCCATGTACTCTCCATCAGAGTTGTTATGACTGCAGCCCCACGTTCTCATCCAGATCTTCTGGGTCCCTGGAATCACACTGTGAAGGACAAAAGAATCAGGTATTTAGTTTCAACATCCAAACACTTTCATTATTTGCTGAATTGCAATAAAAAATAAAAAGACACATAAGACACATCTGCACTGATAAAAAAATATATTATTATTTACATAAACCAATCCAGAGGCTTTCAGCTAGCCTGCACAGAAACTTCTAAAGAAACTGTATTGAGGGATGAAGCCAGTCGTGCTGGTGTGTGTTGTACACACACCAGTGCTGGTGTTCCGTTAGTACAGATTAAACTGTTTCATATGCCTTGTCGTGCTTAACGTACTCTAGGAAGGAGTTTGTTGGTTTGTGGGAGTGTGGGCATGGTTTAGCGCTATCTGTATGAAAGGGAGTGTGGTTCATGGGACTTGAATCACACTCTCTTGACAGGTGTGGGCCAATAACTATATACACTTGTCCGGAACTACGATGACACACGCCGGGAAGCCGAGAGGCCGGCGATAACATGTAGCAGGCAATTTACCAAGACCTGTACAGAATACTAAATTAGTCAAGTCTAGTTTATTTATAAGCACGTTTACAAATAACAGATGTTGACCAAAGTGCTGCACAAATTAAAAGAAACAGGCTTTAAACGGATGGGACGGAATATATGAATAATATTTTAAATCAAAAAGGCAACACAAATAGAATCAAAATGTAAAGACTCCGAGAGTGTAAAGGGTGTGCATATTAAGTATGTTTCCTACATACTGAATATGCATACAGGAGGAGGAAGAACGCATTCAAGCTATACAATGTTTACATTGAAAAACAGAATGGCCACCACGTCCAAGATAGCGACCTACCTGTCGGCTTGCAGTTCCTCATTGGCGAGCTGATCTTTTCTCTTCCTGGCCCTGGGAATGACGCTTTTCCTGGCAGACTGCCTCTCCTGAGGCGTAGGGTCATTTGAAGACACCATATCCTCAATGTCGTCAATCAAAGAATCACAGGCTGAAGGCATGGTGGTCTGTTGGACCGCAAGAGACTTAAAACCCACCGATCTTTCTACCTCATAGCACTAATCCCACTAACAATCCTTATTCTATCCTCCCTTTCAAAAAAAATTATAAATAAAATTATTTCTACTCTAGCTATAAGAATATTAAGCACTTTGCAGTTAGCAATTATTGACCGTTTGAAGAGTGAATGATAACTTTTGATTATTGTAATTATTGACTGTTTTGAGGAGCAAATGATAAACCTTCGAGCAATGTTGTGCAAATGCATAGGTGACCTTGTTACATGATGCAGCGCTTATTCTATGAGAATGTTATTTGCTTGCAAAAACCGGCGGTTAACCAGTTCAACTGTTGACAAATGTATTAATTGTAAGTCGCTTTAGATAAATGCGTCTGCTAAATGCTGTAAATGTAAAATGTTGGACAGGCGAGCATTTTTTTCACTTTTCAATAGCGCATCTTCTTGCATTTTATGGCTAGACACATAGGTACAGGTAGATATCATGCCTCGAAATATATATGGAATGAGAGACGGGGCATCCACATTGAGGTCGGGGACCAAGAACCTTTCAGCTGGGAACCGAACACCCCTACCACCCTGTCACCCTTAGATGATCCTGCCCAAAATAGAAGCTATGCAAGGAAACCATACAAGCAGATTAATAGCAGTTAAGGCAAGGCAAGTTTAAAGGGAAGGGAAGTTAAATGTGGAGTGCAGGTGCTGTCAGCTGAACAACAAAGTTTCTTAGCTCTTACAAGAGAATGTAAGAGCCACTTACAACTTATGAATACCATTTATTGTTAATACTGGTTGGCAATAGCCATTCAGACAAGACCATTGTCGTCTATATAACGTTACATGTTATTTACTGGTACGTTGTTCTTAAGGTGTCGCGCTGTTTCTAGTATATTTATGGGCATGTGTGCATATATTGTTAGCAGTATAGTGTTAATCTGCGACTGTCTTAAATTTGACACTATAGCATTTAATCGTGCACTTCACACAGCATATCGTTTAACTAATTTCACTGTTCACTTTGGAATATGTAAATTCCTGTTAGTCATATAACGTCAACGCTTTACTTTTTAGAGATGGTAGAGCTGTAAGCCTGGCTAGTAGTTAACAGTTAGCCCGGAGCTGGCAGGCTTCTACTGGCCTCAATGTCACCCACGTGTCTTTTTTAACACGCAAACACCTAATTAAACGGATGTTTAGGACCTTACCTGTGTTGAAGTGTGCTATATATTGCGTTAACAATTTACTATAACTTAATATCGTCTGTGAGATTAAACTAAACTAGTTTTTAGACTACCGATTAGGAGTTGTTATGACTCTCATGCCGCCATACTTATGACGGGAAAGCGAGAGGGACAAACAGAGCTGGTGAATTTTTCAAATTCATTTCGCTCTTGGGTGCGCGGCTACGTAGTGTCGTATGTTCAACATTTTATAATCCAAATTAGACAGAAACACACCGACATCGTTCAGACATTGAAAACAAAGCATTAACACACAGACTATGTATCCGTCTAATTTATATTGCCTTTATTCAATTAATCAATTACAAATGCTCAGAGTAGAAATAAAAAACAAATTTGTATATTTCCCCAAACAAATACAACTCAAAAGAGTTCATTCAATAAACATGTTAAAAGGAAAAGTTATAATAAACCACGCATTAAAACACGTCCCCCTCCCCCCAAACAATCCACACCACACTACAATACCTTCATTCATGCACTCAAATAGAAAAATAGGTAATACTTCATATTACAGCTCCCCATTCATAAAAGGGTAAAAAAATAAAACAATCAAACTTTAACTGATATTCCTGGAATACCTACTTCTCACTGTATTGGATTTGGTAAGATTTTAAGAATAGACCATAGCTAACAGAAAAATCCAGTGTCCCTTTTATAGTAGTGTCTGTTTCACAATGGACTGCCACACCACAATTAAGGAGATGAGGGAGCTGTAATTTTAAGTTACCCAAAATACACCTTTACACGCACCCTTTTCACACACACACACACACACAAAACCCAGGAGTACTACCAGTCTGGGTGAAACTGAGCCTGGATACATATAGAGGCTATGGCCTTATTAACATTCTATGTTCAACATGATGAATGGCATCACACTTCAGACCTGTCACCATGTGGACCAGAGTATCATGCGGGTGGGCTAGCCCATCTGAAACCCTTGATACAATTACTGGACAGGGCCACCACTGGCTTCTGTGAAACATTCAAACCAACAACATTCCATTATTCAACCATGGAAGAGGTCCAAAATAGTTAAATCAAGTAACAAATGGGGTAAAATCCCGTGACCAGATTCTGGTCAGTTGAAAATGGTGGATTTAATTATATTTATTCTCTTACAGAATAGGTAAATTGTTGTAAGTAAGGAGAAGGGAGGAAAAAATGAAAATTGGGTTTGGGTATTCTATAAATACATATAAACATTGATATAAATATGAATAACACAAAATATGCCAATGTGGGAAAATGTGTTGTGTAAACAGTCTGTGGCTCCAAGCCAACTTCTAACCTTTAAATTGACTAATCGCTATGAGAATTTGTAAAATGTAATCAGATATTGAATATTTCCGGTTTTACTTCAATAGGTACGGTTGTGATGGAAAGTATTACCGTAATTTCAAATTGTGTATTCAGAGGACTACCGAAAAAATAACAAATACACAAATGAAATCATGTCTGACAATGTCAGATCCAATTAGAAAAAAGTTAACTAAACAATTTACATAACACATGCAAAATTAATATTAATTATCTTCCTCTCCCCCCCCCCCCCCAATAACCATGCACACTTTCAATCATTATTATCAAATTTAAGAGCTGACAATATCAGGTTTTGTTGTAGACATATGCTTAAAAACAAGGTATGGGTGGAGTCGCGCACACACCAATGAAATGACCAAAGTGCAATGTAATAACTCAAACAGCACTTACAAGCAGCAAATGAACAGGAGGGTAATTTGTATAACATAGGAAGTCAAAGAACCATACACACTATGGCATTCACCTCTTTACCTTACTGACATAGTCAAATATCAGGTAAGAAGTAACTTATAGTACTTTGTGCACTGAAGAAAAAGTAGAAAACTGTACAACAATTTACACACGGCTAGCTTCTATATAATCTTTGACAGCCCAAACGCACTACTAAACTCAATTACACAGCAGAGAAATTAACACATCGCATCTGTGAACATCAAGAGCCGGTGCATATTCTAGTCTAGCGGCCATTTAGGCAGCTAATCAGTTATTTGAGAATTCACCTCTACTACAGGATGTGGTCCGAGCACAGAAAAGTGGGGAAAAACAAACTCCTGATACTGATTAATGGCAGTTTATCTAGTCTACTTTGCCTGATAACTTATCATTGTTCAGCAATTCTGTGGCTATGGAGGTGAGCTAATACAATTTATATTTGGGTATGGTTGCATTAACTTTCACCACTTGACCAAATTGTGATTTAGTTTTGTCTGGTGGCCTGTATCACAAAGCAGGTTTAGAGGGTTCGATACCTTTACTAAAAAGAAGAAAAAAGAAGCAAACCTTTTCAGTGTCACTGAGATGGCTCAGTGTTTAAGCAATTTACAGACAGATCATTTTTTTCTCCATTAATTTCAAATGTTTTGGTCCAGCATGCAAACTGTCCATTTGGTTGTCAGTTCTAATATACCATTTTCAACTTAAGATGGGGTAAATGGGAAAATTGCAGTGTTGGGACATGACTAACCACATTGATTTCATCAGTTAGCATAGACAATGAAATTGATTTATTATTGCTTTGTGACACAGGCTCTTAGTTGTGAAAACACCGCCACCTAAGGTTATTCTAAATCCCCAATAAGTGGTTAACTGATCAATCATTTGGCTTATTATCCAAAACCTCAGTTATTACTACAGCGTAAAAAAATCAATTAAAACACATTCCCAGTAAAAGACTCCCTTATTCTCTCACACGCACATCTTTTCAAAACTATTTGAATCAAAAAGGTGAGTTCATAACTCTAAGTGCCACAATGTTATTACGACAGAATTGTGACACTTTCACTTAGCAAAAAGCACAGTAAAACTTTACAGCACTCAGATTAGAGAGGTACTGTGAGCATTTCTGATAAGGCAGCTAGTTCATAGGAGTACATAAAGCAGCAGGAAAAGGGAATCCCAGGACCCATATTCATAAAACAACAAGAGCAATAAGAGTAGGGTTAGTTATAAGTAATATCTAAGTGACATTAAAATCTGTGATGTTAGCTTTACAAGGGAGCAGAAAATAGTTTTGGTTAAGTGGCTCGGATCTGATGGCTTCTCCAAGTTAAACTAGCATCAAGAAGAGAAGAAAAACGACGAGCTACAAAAGGTTACCGACTGCATTTTCTGTCTCTTCAATGAGGGCTAGATCTCAAACTAACCCAAAGAACACACAAACATAACCTGCTCCCCACACATAATGACCTGACCAGAAAACGCTATGATCCCCTAATGATTTCACTGAATCCACTATAAAATCAGTATCAGGGAAACATTAAGCGTTAACAGCAATTAGTGGGCTGGAGTCCACATTTGACATTCCCAGTAAGGCAGTCAGGGGTGTTAACAGGTATGGGGTATATCTGTTAAATAGCATACGCTTCCATTGGTCTTATTACAATGATCTTAAAATTGGTAGAAAAACAGTCCTATACAGTGTAGACACCTCCTAAACTTGAATATGTATGCAATACTCCTACTCATGTTAGCTTTATGAATATGTGCCCTGTCACCTGATAATGAAACACACGGATGGCCAAAAGCTCATACTGCTTAGTGGAGGATATGTAGTTCTCACAATGGCTCACCGACAGCATACTTGTGCATGTTCTGTTCCAAAATTAGTCGTTTTGATGTTGCACTGAAAGAGAGAATGACACTCTGGATAGTGGAAATCACAAAATACTACAGAACTACACACACGGACGCACAGGCAAACACACACACAATTAACTAGTCAGCAGTATGAACCTTTAGCCACAGCTATTCAGCTTAAAGAGAGGTCAAAACAACCTGATTGATTTCATCTGTACGCTCAAGTGGGTTTCATTTCATACGGAAAGGTGAATATTCCTTTAAACTGAGTAATTATGTTCAGTTAGGGCCAGTAGAACAACACACCAGGCGTCAAATATCCCATTTCCTTGGTTGAGGCCAATACAGAGCTCGAGACAGAGTGGAATGCCTCCTTACGTCTGCCAGTCACTTTGTTGTGTCACCACCATATGTTACCTTCAAATGTGGGACATTGGTCTCGCCCAACAAGAACAAGAGAGATTCCACGAGAGAAGAAGCTCAGAACAACGGCCACTTTCCTCCTATCTATTATTAGCTTCTAGTTACACCCAGGGCTGACATCCTTACTATGAATTTCTCATCTTGCATTCTCCGCCCATGAGGAACACATCCTAAAGTAATGGTGCTACTGTAGGCTTCCACTAGCTGCACAGCAGGTCGTCCAGGCCGATGGGCGGCATCTTATCAAAGTCATAGGCATCGAACAAGTCGCTGATGCCCTGGTCTTCTCCCAGACTTAGCAGGTAGTCGTCCTGGTCCAGGAGAGGGGGCCCCAGGTTTAGGAAGGGCCCCAGGGAGCCACTGAGACCCGCAAGGGCTGAGGGGATCTGGTCTTCCGTTTGCTGGAGAAGGCTGGTGAAGGGGAAGGAGATGGGGGAGAGAGTGGTGACGGAAACAGCCGCGGTGGAGGTGGTGGAGGAGGGTAGAGCAAGGGAGTGTATTGTTGAAGTTGAGGAAGTGGACTCTGAAAAGAAAAAGAAAATTCAAAAGAATCCTTTAGTTTGGTCATTACACATTTTACATGTTAAGAGGTTTTATTTATCATACAGTATTGTGTGATACATCCACTTTAAGTTCATTCTTTTGGATGCGCTGACTGAATAAAGACCCACTGGATCCGGGTTTTTTCAGCATTTAGACCATTGTTCACAGGGTACACCAAACACCAGCATAATGTCACAGCAAACATACTGTACCTTGATGAACTTTAAGGAATGGGGAATTCCCGTTGATGTCTACGCTGCCATTTTTCACAGGACTACTAGGGTCATTCTCCTCATCTGGACACAGTAGGACTTCTATAGGGCCCTTAGTGCTGATCAGATTTATGGACAAACTCTGAAAAGAATCATAGTAATAGATAAATTGGTAAGATGAAAGAAATGAAATATGGCATGTCCTGGCAAGAACAGAACTTTGTGAAAAGACTGAATACTAACAGAGTAGGGTATAACTCTTGTAAAAATGTGGCAGTAATTCTCCTTTAATACCTTCATCATTTACACCAAGGTTAAGTCAGAGCCATTACAATTATTTTATTAGATTTTTTTTAAACATACACGACCATAAAAAGAAATTTTTTTAATGGCATTTAATGGCTAACATGTGCTGTACCCGACGCACACACATTTACGCTGGCTGTCTATATAAGACGTACAACACCCACCTCATGAGAATGTGTGACATAATACCAAAACAAATATGGAACCCAAACAGCTTGCTGCAGTTGGTATTACAGTTCCATGTTTTCCCTTCCACATGCCTCCTTTCTCTGACACTCCATTTTCACTGGCTAGTAACAATTCGGTGGCTTTTCGACACCACTGGATTATAGAAAGACGATCCCCAATCAAAATCAGTCACGTTCGATAAAATCTGGACGCTGACACTTGACTAGTGTGACTCCACCTGAAGCAATTGCCAAATCGGGCTTAATAGTTGCGTAGTGTGGCTACGCAACCATTGACCAAATACTGTCCGTCCGTCATTCCCTTCCCCTTTGTGACTATGGTTTGTCGTGTGAAGACATACCTCTTCAGGGTCAGGGACTTCAAGTTTGGTGTCTGCGGGGGCTTTGACCACTATGACAGTCTTATCGCGGAGGTATTCCTGATGCCTGATGTCCTGGTAGGTTACATATGCATATGTGCAGGCAAAAGAGTCAAAGAATTAATAGTATTCAAATTCTGTTGAACCTGTGTGAAAAGGCATATCACGAGGCAAGACACGCTGAAATTCTAAAGTTGAGTGACTACTGAAGCAGGTTATAAACATGAGTGTTTCCCACAAATAAGCTAGGTCCTTATCCTCCACAAATACAGCTAACAATGACGTCTGAAACAAACACGGCAATAGTTTTCTCATTTAAACGGGCTAATATTTCAGTCTATTAATATTTCAGATTATCTATCTGCGCCTGCCCATGTTTTCCAGATCACTTCCTACCGTACCCATTCTGTTCCAAGTGTGCGTATAAACACTGTTTTTCCAACTCCATTCTCAGTGACAAAAATAGCTGTCACAAGTTTAATATGATTAGTTACAGTTAACTTCCTATTCTTATCTTAATTGTTAGTTAGCCACTTATTTTTCAAATCGAGAACATAGTCTAGCTTAGTCTGTCAAAGCGCTAGTCTGCACAACTGAAATTAACAGGATACAGTGCTGTATCTTGGCCTACTTGCATCCGACAGACAGTACAGAACATCATTCCCTCTTCCGTGGCATAGCCCACCCAGTCGAATTCATCCTAAAAAGCTAATTAAAACGATGCAGCTTGCTGCCTTTGCCTGGTAATGTGACCTTGGCGTTTTAAATCGGGCTACTTGTCCGGACAGGCAAGTAAAATTCTTTCACTTGCCCCTTCAAAAATCCACTTTTCCCAGACAAGCCTTAATGTCGAACCATGTCAATAAATTGGCTTGCGTGTTTCCATTAGCCAATTATAGATGGCAAGAATGGCCATAAAAACCACTGCCGTTCACTCCCAGCTGAAGCAGCAGAATCCACCCCTGCTTTTTTTAGTGGCGGCTTGGTGAATTACGGCCATAACATGGATTGAACCGGTGTTCAATATCCCATGTCTGAAAGGGGTATAAATGGTTTTCTATGTAGTCCAGTGTGGACAGAGCAACATCCAGATGACGTAGTTACCCAATAATTGCGATGCCAAACAATCATAGAAACAGGAAAAAGGATATTTTTGGTTGTTAGGCAACTCTGTCATGTGTCGCACATCTAGGCTGCATCTTTGGAGGAGTTGTTCCAGCTTGTGCTCTTCCTCTGCCAGGGCCGTCACTTCCGCTGTCAGCCTCTGTCGCTGGCTCAGAGCCCCCTCCACGTCTGAAAGACTGCAGCCCCTGCCATAGAGATGGAGGGATAAATACAGTAGTACAGCTATAAGGTACAGATATAGTGCTGACTCAGCAGCTACTCTTTCCCTCCAAAAAATTTAAAATAAAATAAAAAATAAAAAGGGAGGTGCATGCAGCCAGAGCCAAGACAATTAAACTCACAAGGAAAAACAAAGTTATGCATGACAGCAACTTGTTTCATTCTATTCCAACCCACCCCCTCTAGAAGTGCAATGGAATGCCAGTCAATGTCGGAATTCCAAGTAGGGAACTTGGACGGAAATTTACATCTCCAGCTTCACCGAGTTAAGAAGCTGAGGCCTCATTTATAAATGTGCATCGAAAAGACTGCGTACGCCAGCTTCTGCGCAAAGTCCTGAATTTCTAAAAAATTAAGTTGCCGTTAAGTTTCCCTATTTCTACGTATACTCTGACCCATGCGTACGTAGATTATGGAGGCAACCTTTTAACAATTTATATGGTTGGCTATATTTTATGGTTGGCCTATACAATTTTGTTGTTGTTCACCAGGTCGGGCAATCACATGCATGTAAAATAATCAATGATTAAAAATGCAATACTGCATGGATCCTTTTTAATTTAGGTTTATTGATCACATTTTAGAATGGCATATACTGTAGGCATTGTAAACTATTACAGAAAGTGTCACACAAGTGAAATGATCGAGATAAAAAAAAAATAATAATCGGATCAAACTTTACTTACGTTGAAGTTATTTTTGAGAAATTTCAACTTTAAAAGTCACAACATTCACTGCTGCTGTGACGTCTTACATAAACTATTCCTGATATGAAGTTTAACAAAGCTTCTTCCTGGTTTCCACTCTGCTTTTGTCATCCTCAATGTGAAATCAACAGGTTTTCAGGCACAAGTAATATTTATTAATAATTTGGAGCACTGCATTGACTATTTATAGACAAATGTGGGTGTTAACAGGGTGACTAGAAGTGCTTTCTCATAGTGTTATTTTACGGTTGATTGCGATTCATAAAGTGAATTTTGAGCAGAGAAGTACAGTTCAACTTATTTTACCTCAAGGTAAACTCCAAATGAACATAAGCTCAGTCTGCAATATGAAGACAAAATGTCTAGTTTACTGTTTGAAACACGGCAGCAGGTAAGCATGGGAGTGACAAGACTGCTATTTATTCTGATTGCTACCCATTTCCTTGTTTGCTCTGGATCTTTGCCAGCTAAATTCTAAAATATCCCTAATTTAGCATGATGTCGTGGGACTTTTACAACAATTTACCAGACCACACAGCACAGGGTTCAGGTTTTCAACTCAGTCACAAGCAAGACCACCATGCTAGCAACTCCAGGTAGTTTGCTTGTTCATTCTTTGACCTTATGCTAGACTTAGGGGAAAAACAGTGATCTACTTCATCGATATACTAAACCAATTGATTTCCCTGATGGAGAGCTGTGGTAGTCCATAGCTGGAGTAAATACCTGGTTAGAGTTTTTACTTTCTGGACCTGTTTTTTCCACTTGTGATCCTAAAGCCCCAGACTAGCAGCGATGTAGCGACGAGAGACCATTGAATGTCAAGAAAATTCAGCAACTTGTAGCGAAGACAGGCGAAATAACCACCGACACGAAGTGGGCGGGTACCGAGATAAACTAATAGCAACTTTGAGGGGATGTGATTGAGGCTACCAATGGGAGCTAAAGATACCACTGACAAACATTTTGAGTGGGAAATATACAAGAGGGATACCTAGGCAACCAGAGCCTGGAATGTCCACTAGTGACCGACTTTCAGCTACAAAGCGATAAGCGAATAGCGTTATGTGTCTGAGGCTTAAGACAGTTTCTTAACAAAACAAGTATATTGTTTGTTTTTTTTGTTTGTGGGTTCCCATGTGGGATGAAGGATGATATAACTGTTTAATATAGCTATACTACTGTAGCACATTTATTTTGGAGGGTAGGGAGGGAGGGATCTCGACATATGAAAAAGTAACTGACAAAGGCTTATGTAGAAACTACCAAAACGGATCAACAATGACTGATGAGCTGATGTTTAGCTGCAAACAATCAACTCTGCCATTCTTTTGACTGGAATCAAGCTAGCGTAAAAACAAACATTATTTCTGAAGTCCTGAGTGCTCCATTTTATACATCTACTGGTGTATGCCTTAGATTGTTACACGTTCATTTTGGCGGAATCTAAACATAGCCTAAAGCATGTGGTGACGGGGGTTTCCAACTTACATCCACTGGATATTGTTCTTGGACTTCTTCTTGATTAGGTGAATGCCCTCCAATACGTTAGTGATATCATACAGCCTCCTTTTCTGAACCTGAATAAAGTAATAGACCCCGGATGAGTTAACCATTTGTAGGTAATTCTATATGATCAAACTTATTTACAAGCGTCAAAGGTGTAAATTGACACAATTGAGTCATAGTAACATTAGCTTCTATTTCTAAGCCATGCCATCACAAGATAATGTTAATGTTGCAATGGCTTGGAAATCCCATTTACTGTAAATCTGAGAATGTTTAAAGTGCAACAGCCACTGGCTATGCGTACTGCACATTGTCAATTTGATGTGGCTCATGTAAACATTATTTCCATTTGGATATGCTGAATGACACAACTCAGTCATTTAGTAGATGCATTTATCCAAAGCACTTTCTAATTAACATTCCAGTTTGTCTCTCTAACAGTAGTGGTAGATGTACCGCTTCTTGCCCGTTTACATTTGTAAATAACAACTAGCTAACAGTAAAATTTTCTGGCCAATTCCGGTTCCAGATGGAGCTGCACTGACCTGTAAGGTTTCAGCTGCCAGGTTAAGGTCCAACACTCCATCAGGAGACTGGGCGAGCAACTCCACAAACTTTTTAGTTAGCAGCCCCAAAGACGTGTCATACCGTGTCTTCTCTGATGGAGATTTGGGAGCTAAAGTGTGTGTGTGTGTGTGTGTGTGCGTGCGTGCGTGTGTGCGAGTGAAGGAGGGAAGGCAGAGACACACAAAGATCAATAATGTATTTTTTAAATTGCACTTTATATAAAATGGAACAGATTTCAAGAGAAATGTAAATGTGCGTCTCATGGTAAGAAATTAAAGAGGTAGATTGTATTTATTGGCCAGCGGAGGCAGAGGCGAGGAAAGACAGGTCCATATTGTGCTAGATACTGCCGAGTGTGCGTGTGTAACATTACTACATCTTACACACTACTTCTTTAACAGATTGTTTGCAAACCAATCTAGATGGTATTCAATCTGCTGTAAAATGCTAAAACTGCATCATATTACCAAAAATAGCAGCTGTGAGTTCGGTGTCTCTTACTTTTGGGGGTCTTTAACCGTGCCCCATTAGCCACAGCTCCTCCTTTGCCTCTCTGAGTCTTTGGTGGTTCTGCCTGATACTGGTGGTCCGAATCATCTAGTGCCAACCGCCTCTTTGCCTAAACAAAAAAAGGGGAGGGGAGGGGGGGATGGTTACCAGCTTACAGGAATATCTAGGCTGTAAACTGGTAAAAAAAAATAAAAACTAATTATGTCATCTTCCCAATGTACCCCCACTTTGAAGCTTAACAGGATTATTTGCCTTATGGGGAGTTTAGTCTTGCAATGCGAGCTTAGGTGTTCAAATATATGTTCTGTCTACTCATGATTGAACATTTTGTGCATTTTCCATGTAAAATATTAAACAGAGACAAAGAAAATGTCTTCTAAATAGTTTTTTTGCCTGGGCATGCATTTTACTTAAATCTTGTGCAACCCATTCTCAGAATATACGTTTGGCATATATTGACACAGTGCTGATATGGCATTGTGACATTTAATGGCGTAGATGTGGTTTGCTCTTCACTGCAATAATTGCCAACGTGCTACCGAAGTGAGTCACCCATATTGGCTTGATCACATCCTGTACTGCTAAATAACACCAAAGACTCAAAGGAACTATAAGTTGCTGACTGTGTGCATAACTACTAAAAATATTAAAATGTTGTAAGAAATGTATTCAATTCTTTCAAATCCAGGTTCTACTAAGCTCATAAGGGGTTATGTGAAGTGATTAGCCCAATAGGTAGCCTATATGGGGTTATGTGAAGTGATTAGCCTAATAGGTAGCCTATATGGATTGCCTTAAACAGACAAATGTTTTAGGCAATCCATTGCCACACAGCAGACATGCAGTGTGTGATGTAGATGTTTTGATAATGTTCGTTCACTACCAGTATTCTGTATAATAGTGCAGGTCATGAAGGTTTACCCAAACACCTCTATTTTAGAACATATGCTTATTTTATACATAGTATGTACAAATATACTGCATACCCACTGCAGTCAATGTCCAGCATTCTTTAACTACCCCAGATCTATTATTTTTAGTGTTCAGTGGTTTCCAAAACCTCAGTGCACATTTGAACCCTCGGTGTCTATACATCATGTATTTTATGTAAATCCTGCTTCAACATACATTTAGGTTTGCCTGAAATATATTCAGTGACATTACACACACACACATCACATGCATTTAGGTATGATGCATTTCATACACAAAAGACTAAAACAATAACATACCCTCAAAAATGTCAGCCATTTTATAACAGCATGCAACTGTACTCACTCCCTACCTGTTTATAGCTACAACTCAATAGGAAAATGTAGCCACAACTAATGAAAAATTAATTTAAAACTATAATTAGTATCAGTATGTGGATTGTGAATTGAGTACACAAAGTGTGCAATCAGCACTTAAGCAATAAAGTCGGATTTAACTTCGCATGAAACATAACGTCACACTTTATTGATGACCAGGGGGGGGGGGGGGGAAACTAACTTGTGCAAGACTTAAGGCCAAGGTAACAGTGTGCTTTTATCAATATTGCTACTAGCCCATGTAAGCTAACCCATGTTCTGAAGCTCCATCCAAGTTGGCTGGGATCTTTAAAGAAGGTCGTGAGAAATTCAACACGCATACTTTCGATACTGAGGAGTACCTTTAGAGAGCTTACAGCCCTTAGTTATTACATTTGACTTTTATGTATGGTTAGCTAGCTAAAATATAGACTGAGCTAACAGCCAACAACCCCACCAAATCTCCCTTCCCCCCAGACCAAGACACCAACAACAGCGACTAGGCCATCGCTAGTAATCTCTCACCATAATTTTCATTTGACTGCAAGGACTATGCAGTGTCGAAGCACAATTAATTAACATAGCGTGCTGTTAGAGAGCGAACGTATGGTTGGGGGGAAAAGTACTTGCAACGAGTGAGATACTTTTTGCATGAGTAAAGAAACCACCACATAAACGGACTTCACTAACTTAGCTAGCGTTAGTTAGCAACCTCGCTAGGCTGAGCTTCTCCAAACCGACTCCCCTAAATGCACTTGCTAAGCAGCTAGCTGCCGAAACAACAAGCTCAGCTAGCCTAGCAAGCTACAATTTGACATGTTTACGGCTAGCATGCTAAATCTATTAAAGCGACGTTTGTAACCATTTACCGGCGGTCTTCCTAATGAGGGTCGTTGTCCTGCTCCGTTTGTTGTAGCTTGTTGTGGAGTTGAGTAAATGTTGTTTATTTGAGGTTCTGATAAACAGACATTTGATGTCTGTGTGATGTTGCAGGGTGGTGGGGTTGTAATTATCTGGATATAAGTAGCATTAGATAGACCAGGGTTTAACCGATCCGAAAGCGTTGTTAAAATTATACTATTGTCCAGAGAAGAGCCCCCAACCCCAGCTAAAATCACTTTATCCGGAGCCGAGGAGATCCCTCTTCTCATCTTGGTCGGATTCGGGTAACCCCTTTTGTCTCCGTACTTTCAAGCCCGTTTAGCTACTTATCCGCCGCAATCTTTTAAAAAATAATCATATAAAAGTAAAGATGAAAGTCTGATTTATCGACCCTTGATAAGTATTTCTTGATAATGAAGTGCATTAAGGCAGATGCAACGGATTAAAAAGTATCGCAACTATCGACTACCCCGTCTAGAAATGGCTTCAGGAAACGGACTGATGAATGAAGGGATACGGTTTACGCGCTCAAGAGCCCTCCCGCGAAACTCAGATTTCCCGGGAAAATTTCAAACAAAATTTACATATTTGAAACTATTGGGCGTTCTAAAAATTGGTCCCGCCTGTTTTGACTTGGTGCTGACGAATAACAGTGTGGAATCTAGTGCGCCACGTGTTCATTGGGCAGTTGTAAACAGGCAACGTCACCTTGTCACGCCTTGTATGATTTTGACAGTTCGGTAGGTGGTGCTCTTGACCAAATTTGTCGTAGAGAGAGAAAGAGTAAGCAAGATTTTCCCCCCACAGAAAGGTAAAAAGGGTATTTTGTGAGCCCAGATTATTTTTTATATTTTTATAGGATATAATGATGTTTGCTATATATTAACTCCACCATTTAAATAAATATGTTTATTTCAGAAACATCAGTGCATATGAACACTTTAGTTATGCTCTAAAACTGTGGTGTTGTACTAGCACGGTAACATAAATAATGTTATAATAAGAGTAATAAACCATATAACATGTAGTATAAAAGGAAGATGTGATCATCTGGCTATCCTAAGAAGCACACTAACACAGACAGACCTAAAAGCATGTTGAAATGAAGAATGATGATTTGTATTGGTGTTTGAATTGACACAGATATTTTAAAGCTGCAAGGTCTGTTGTAATTCATGGCTACATTTGTGCTACTTATTAATGCCCCCTCACATGGCACTACGAGGAGCCACAGATGGTGGTGGGCTCCTGTACCTGGTAATCTGTTAGATAAGATAAGACAAGATACAGATAAGACTTGATTGATCCCTCGGGGGAAACTTGTGGTGTTACACCACCATCAACAACAGTGGAGCAAGACAGAGATATATAGAACATTTATTCATCTGGTTGAAACATACTTACAAAGTTTGCCTTGGCTGCATCTGTCCAGCTGGAATAAACATCCTCTCATCTAATTTCCAGTCAATAGGAAAACGTGCTTGTAGCCCTTCTAGAACCTTCCAGAGGGCCGTTATTGCTGTCAATTCAAGTGCCCGTAAATACAGTAGAGTGAATATATTCTCAATCTCATCAGAACTGCTCTCAACTGTGTCCCACCAGCCTCAAGTCAGACTGTTAGACTGGTTAACAACCCCCACACCTCCAGAGAGTTTTTTTTAATTATTATTATTTGTTTTTGAATTTGATCTACTTAGCTTCAATTCCACTTTCTAATGTAGTTTGGTTTTGAATTTACACTGTCATTTTATAATTGTATTGTTATTTTGATCATATGACAATGTTTTTGGACACCTTGAGTCAGTTTACTCTACATTTACCTTGTTACATGATACTGTTAACAAATGTATTAATTGTAAGTCGCTTTGGATCAAAGCGTCTGCTAAATGCTGAAAATGTAAATGTGAAATTTACTATTACAATTAGGTCATTTAGCAGATGCTTTGATCCAAAGCGACTTACAATTACATGGAGCTATTACATGGAGCAGATAGGGATTAGGCATCTTGCTCAAGGATATGGGATATGTGGTACTACTGATATAGTAGTGGGTTATTGTGGTATAATAGACTGGTATTATTGGACACTGATTTAAAATATATACCCTAGATTATCATGGAAACATTTAGCAATAAAGACACTAAGGTGTGTAAGATGTGCATGTTATGTTAATGAAAGTCTGTTTAGTATACAAACATCTTATTTCCAGTGGGTTTTTTGTGTGTGTGTAAACTCTGACAAAAAACATGAAACAATCTTGGAGTTAAATGAACAAATCATTGAATTTATAGGCCAATAACAAGTTTGTGTGGCTCATGAAGTGTTTATTTGTTTAATTCAGTTTGTTATTATTGAAATGGTAGCCTAAAATCGAAATATCTTTATTTAGAACACACGACAATTCTAGCACCTCCAAAACAAGCTAGACTTCTTCATATCCAACCTATGATGACACTAATAGATGTGTCAAGGTTTTATGGTAATGAACTGTAGTTATCCACGTTGAACAGGTCTTCTCAGCGAGTCAACAGTAGCCAGCATGTAACGTGGGATGCTGATCTGTCCAGAGCCTGATTAGCTGGCAGAATGCGATGTTGTCTTAATCTGTTCATAGACCAGACAAACAGAACGAGGAATGCCGAAGAACATCAAATAGATCGAGTTTACATTAACATATTCCTTGTTCAGCAAGCATTTCCTGTTTTACTAAATTTGACAACATTTTTGCGGTAGCAGTAGACTAAAGGTAGGCTACTGTAGCCATGACTAGTCTGTAGCACTCAATGGGTGGGGAAGGTACTTGCTGAGCCCTCCTTGTCTGCGCCGAGGCAAAACCCTCCGGCTGATGGCGCAAATTCTACGAGAGCAAGCGTGGACGGACTGATGAAACTCGCATGCTCTGGACTGGTTTAACTTGCCATGGCTTCCTTGTGACTCACAACTTTTAACAGACCGTTGGCGGTTGGACTCTCGTGATGTAGGCCTATATCATGGCGGAAACTGGGTAAAATAAACAAAGACTATTAGGACACACTTACAAAACTCACAACGTGAAGTATTTATTGCAGTCTTGCAGCTCATTGGAATAATATATAAAGGATAATGCAGGATGGGCGACAGGGCGGACGCTGCGTTTAAAACGACTGGATCCAAGTTGTTGCTACCTGTCAGCGAATTCTTCGTTTTTCCTTTGGATCAGGTAGGAATGGATTTATACCACGTTTCTGTTTATACTAACCCGACGTTATTTTTTCCTTTTATGAGGGGCACTTGTTCCCCATGGTTTGCCTGACTGGATTATTATAAACTTTAGGACATTTCTGAAATTCTCCTTTTCAATGATTCCCAGTTCAGTCCACGTGTCTCAAATTTCTATTCGTGCTGACCCATTCCCTCTGTTACTTCAAATTTACAGGTAAATTTTCTAGCATGCCAGGTGTTCGCTCTTGCTGCTGCCTTCTGGTTTCGTCTCTACCTCGGTCCTAGCCATGCCAGCCCCCTGGTCAGACACGCTGTGGCCACTCTCTTTGGCATTGCCTTTATCATCTTCTGCTTTGGCTGGTGAGACATCTATAGACAGATAGAAAACCCATTGATTTAATTACGAGTGAGACGCCAAAGCACCATAGAGGTTGGATTTGATCTTCGGATTTCAGGTTCAAAACCAGCATACACAGTACATTTAGAAATGCTATGAAGGACAAATGGGCCCTCAGAAATAGGAGAAAAAAATCAGTCCAGTAGCCTAGCTGTGTCCCAGGTGTCACTGATCTGTTTGTGTGTGCTCTACTTTTAAAGGTATTCAGTCCATATCCTTACTCTGGTATCAGCCAGCTACTTGATCATCATCCAAGCTGACATCAGCAATGTTCACAGGTGAGGGTTGATCCTGAATTCTCAGAGAAAATGCAATTTCTCCTAGATGAGATGGTTGAAGCACTAAAATGCATTCACAAAGTTTGTTAAAAAGAACTGTGAATGTGCATACCATATAAAATCCCAAACAACCAAAGCACCAGTAGAGTGATGCTAGTTAGATCTTGGTTTGCAAGACAGTGGTTAAATATTGATGAAAAAGGGGGTTCTAATGTGTTCTAGTGTCAGGGTTGCTGGACCAAACTGACCTGTCTGTCTTTCTTGTCAAGGTAACGACACAGCCACCTGTGGGGTGGAATTGTCAAAGTTATGGTACAATAGGCTAGTGTTATACTCACTATTGTTCCCATGCTAAACTTGTCAGACTTGGCATACACCTTAAACTCTCCCACTCTGTAACTCCCAGTTACGTACACAGACCACACCCACTGTTCCACGAAAGGTACAAAGGGGCCGAGTGAAATTACATACCCAGATTAAAACATGAAACATAGTAAAACATCCGCCAGAAAAAGGTAGCCACGATGTATGTGTGTGTTTGCATGTGCATACTTATTTCTGGGATTAATCTCTTTTTGAGATATTAGTATGTTGCCATTTGTTAACAAAGTGGCCAGTTTTTAACTTCTTTCTGGTCTCAAGTAAAGGGATTCCTAAAAAAAAAAGAAAGGGAGATAAAGATGCGATTGTTCTGAACTGTCTAGCAGGTTAAACAGACCATATCACACAACACTATTATTGTAGTATCTACTTCATTATCCAGTCTTAGACTGTTCAATTCCATTGTATACCTTTATAAATAATGCCAATATTCATTATTGGTTGTCTAGGAACAACAAGGTGTAATAGAATGGCCGGACGTAAATGGGTAGTGGGTATTTATTGACCAGAGGTCCCTGAAACCATGCGCACAATGGAGTTTATGTGTGTAAAGATTTACCTTCAAACAGACAGATCAGAGACAAAACGCTAATTCTACTAAGGTATTGGGAAATACCCTTCCCAAAATGAGATATTTTAAAATACTTAGTAACAATCTAACACACATTACTGTAAATATGATGGCATACATCTGATCTACAAGCCAAGCGTAAAATGTGTGTGTAGACAGTGAATATCTGTAGAATAATATACACAAATATAAAAATGTAAAAGTCTAGTGATGATGGTGATTAGACAGTGAGTCTTAAAGCCAAATAGTTCTGTTTTTATAATCCTTCTTGAATACAGTAGGCCTAAGGCTGAATGTTTTCACTGGTTTCTACGGTACTCATTTTTCTTTCTAAAGGCATTCTATGGTGTTGGCTATGGGCTATCTGACGGCTTGCCAAGTCACCAGGGTGTTCGTCTTCAACTATGGAATACTGTCTACAGACTTCTCTGGGTAAGAAAAGGGTCGAGAAAGACTCTCTAACAGATGTCTTACTCCTTCATTTTACCCCACCCTGCCACTCCTTCCCAGCTTCTGTGAGGTTGGTTTCAGAACAGTTTCTGTTATCGATTAATGTCTGCAAACAGGTGCCTGTCTACGCTGGCGGCAGAAGCACTTCCTTGTGTAAACAACTCCTATTAGCATCCAATGTTTGAAATTTGACGACAATTGCTATTGACTGGCCGCGAGGCGAACTCTCCCTGTTAACGGTGGCTTTGTTGTGATGTTACGACTAAGGTTGTGTTGTGAATATCAATCCTGAAGGTTTTACTTTGTTTGTTTTTCATTTGTGTCCACTCAGTCATGTTGTACAGTTTACAACGGTGGTCTAAATCAATACAAACAAATCTAGGCCTACTCTTATTTTGTAATGACTTTGCTGGCTTGTTTTATTTGGTCAACATAGGTGTGACAATTCTATGTAAACGTTGTTTTATAGCCACCATCATGAATATAAGTCACACTTGCAGACAGTCTTCCTTTTGTCAACACCGTTGTTGATTTCTTTTGCATTGCTGGCTCCTCATGACAGTTATCCAGAATGTATTTAGAAACGCCATTGCCCAATAGTTGTGGGTGAAGTAATGGAAACTCTGTGTGAGACTCCACGATTAACAGCCATTCCTATGAGTCAGTCAGATCAAATATTGCATTAGCGAATGAGCTGCTCTGAAACTTTAGATATCATACAGTAATGACAGTGGGTCACAGAGAGGATATTTATTCTTGTACGTTCCCCCCACCCTACAGTACATAACCTAGTAGTGAGACAACACCAGAGTTTATTTGTAAAGCAAGTGCCAGTGTGCGCCAGTGTATTCCAGTGGGGCAGCTCATCTGAACATTTACAAAATGGTTCTAAATGAATGTGTCATAACAAGGGGAACCATATGTTGGAGTCACCTAAGCAAGCCTATGCCACTTGCATCTGATGTTGTTAGGGGAAAACATAATGTGCAGGAGAAGTTAGATAGGCTAACGGTAGCAGAGGTTGTAGCAGAGCACAGTGGAGTGCTACACTGCTTCCAACTGCCAAACAAACAGGCGCTGCCAGCCTCATGGACGACCTCATTCTGCCCCTGGTACAAAATCCTTGGCACACAATAGAGCCTTCTCACACACAGAACCTGCTGTGTGTGTGTAGTCTCAGTATTCTCTCTCTCTCTCTCTCTCTCTCTCTCTCTCTCTTTCTCTCTCTCTCTCTCTCTCACACACACACATTATTTAGATAGAGAGAGAGATGTCTGTGTGAATGAAACTGTGACAGAGGGTGTTAAATGAAAGCAGGATGCACGTACAGCAGACAGAGTAGCTCTGTGCTTTCACAAGTCTATTCTCCAGGTTCCCTCCTGGAAAACATTAAAACACAAATCAACTCAACACCACTAATGACGTTTCCTTTACACATGCTAACTTATTAATTCCACTTCTATACTTCTATTGGTGTGGAAAGAAGTTCATTGTTTTGTTTTTTAATGTTTTGGTACAATTATATTATTACTTAAGAATGTGAGGAGTGTACATACAGTATATTGTTATTCCCTTAGAATTAAAGTGATAATTTCACCTCCAGAACAAACAGTACAATGACTGACACTGTGTTTTTACCTTTTCAATAGAAATGCAGTTGCGTTACATGTCTCTGTCTCCTCTCCTCAGACCTCTGATGATAGTTACCCAGAAGATCACCACACTGGCTTTCCAGCTACACGATGGTAAGGCCCACACACAGTGTGTGTGTGTCATACTGTATGTGTTATTTATGGATTATGTATGAACAAACCATATTTGTTTATGTTTGTTTTTGTTGATTCAATTAGAATTGTATTATTTGTTTTTTAATCCTCCTATTGTAAATGTGTATGGCCAGTGGTATTACAGATCTGAAAGAACAAAGGCTGAGAAGAGATAAAAATGAAAGACATTTTGAAATAGCTGTGATGTAGTTTGTGTACTAGTAATGTCGTTTTTGAACAATGTTACTAAAGACGAAATTTCCCATGTTACCCAGGCATGTATAAGAAGCCAGAGGAGCTTACTCCAGACCAGAGGAGACTAGCTGTAACGTATGTATTTACCAAAGATGGTAAATCTATGATAATCAATGATAGAAAGTAAAAAATGTACCACAGGCTAGTGGCAGAAAAAATTTTGTGATGTATACGGTTCCCATTATGTTAAAATGACATGTGCTCTGACAGGATTTTGCCATATTGCCCTCCCCTATATCTCTGCTTGTGTACAACAAATTCTCTGACAGTTTTGCTGTGGTCTCCATGTCTGGTCGTTTTCCAGTGCGAGGCCCTCTTTCATCGAGTACCTGAGTTACAACTTGAACTTCCTCAGTGTGCTTGTGGGGCCTTGCAGCAACTACAAGGACTACATAGACTTCATAGAGGGCAGACACATCCAGAGAAGGCTCAAGCAGCTCCTAGGCACCTGTAATGGACAGAACAGCTACGACAAAGCCCTGGAGCCATCGCCTCTGGTATGTTCTGGAATACATTTGGTATCTACCAAGTCCGGTTGAAACTAATAATGTGAATCCTTTTTCAAATAAATGCTCTACTTATTGTTATTATTATTGTCTTTTGACAAGTTACGTTTATTATTATCTATTACTTGTTGTGTAATGCTAATGTACAATACGCTAGTGTTATGCTCACTATCGTTTCCATGCTAAACTTGTCAGACATGGTTTAATTGTAATGCTAATGTAAAATTTTATTGAGAGTTTTTCTTTGCCAAGTGGGAGGATAAGGTACAGCGGGTGTTGTTTCTTTCCATGTGGAATATTGGTCTGTGCAGCCCTTTGAAAACCCTTTGATTAAGGGCTATAGAAATAAACTTGACTTTACTTGGAAGGAAGAGAAATAGACTGGAAAAGAAAAGTCTTACAAAAATCAAATAAAGAACCAGTCAAAATGTCCAGAGTGTATTAATTAGGGAGAAAAAAATCCTTCTTGCTCTTTGTTAGAGCTGCTTTTAGAAAATTAAGCACGTTGCTGATATTAAGGTATTTTCGAGTGGCGTGATTTAAGGGCCAGTTACTGAAGTAAAACTAGCTAGCATGGACCACAGGGGGGATTTTGTTTTCAAGTAGCGATCGTCATTTAATTATTATATTTATGTATGATTTCATTGTATGATTTCATAATCTCTATGGTAGGCTACTATTGAATAATGTGATTACATTTGTGAAAGCACAAGCAATCACATAGGTTACATAGTTTTTTTAATAATGATATTACGAATGAATTGCGCTACTCTCAAACAATATGTGCAAAAACACACACAAGCTGAATTACTGATGAAACGCTAGACAGCGTTGTTTTAATGAAGCACACACACGTACAGGGCATAAACCCGAAACAAGCCCAACAACTCCTGGGGTTGTTGGGGAAACTAAATACTAATCGGCCTAATGAGTGATGTCCTGCACCTGTGGGCCTAATGCTCCACAGGTGCGTTGCGGGGGAAAGGAGGCACGAT
>JAOEHI010000008.1:1707968-1775224 GCA_025447815.1 Percopsis transmontana | reverse complement strand
ATTATAATAGTAAAAGGCCTTACAAGGCCACATTCATACAGAAATGTCACCCTCACCTGAAAGGGTCTGTAAGGCACATACAGATGTTTTATATTAGCTGACTGGACCACCAGGATTCCCTGATTGGGCAATATTAATGATGGTACAGTTTACATCGCCTCAGTATACAGTGGCTATTTTGTGTCCCTCCCCATATGTTTATTTTGAGATGCCATATTGCAAAAGCAACCAGCTTTTCCCAACACCCCCATTCCACACCAACAGTTGTTTCTGTACTACACATTCAACAGAAGGGAGTTAAGTTAGCTCATCCACAAATAGACTGACATGAAGAGGCCATTCTGGGGTGTCGGTAGATTACTGAACTTAAGTTAGAGAAGATTTGCGGATCTTCAGCGCATCTAGGCTGTCTGTTCTAAAACACCTCTAGCTGATTTTTTTATAGTCCTTACTCACTTTCTAAGACTACGAATTTAATAAACTTTTGCTAATTTTACAGATTGCAACATTTATGAAGATACAAATATATACTTACAGAGAAGATAATACTTTTGATTCTCACATTATATTAAAGATTGTATCATGTCCATTGTTCACCTTCATTCCTGTGTTCTTCTAGAATGTCTTAGATTCAGTGACTGTCCGAAGGCCCCTGTGCCCCTGGCTGTGCCTGTGCTGCCCAGCTGCCTTCCTGGCCTGCTCAGTAATGTGACGTGGACCCTCCGTGCACCTCCAGGTGGCACTGTGGAGCTGCTGTCCTCCACTGGGAACTTAAGGCAGTCCCTGCCAGGACAACTATGCGATGGCAGCATCCTTCTCAATGTGGCTGAGAGTAATGGAGCTTCTGTGGGACAGTTTTGCCAACAGGGACCCATAGAGAAGATCAAGATTTACACCAGTGTGAATGTGACTGCTACAAGCACAGGGGATAAAGGCTTACAGACTTCCTTTCAGGCACTAAGTGTCAGCTTTAAAGAGAAAATCTCAGGTAAGCAGGATCTTCTTTTGATGAGGTCACAGGAAGAAACCACTTCCTAAAAAGTGTACAAATGATGTGCTTAAAATGCTTAATTCATTGATAGCGCTCCCCTAAATTGGTTTTGTGCGAAAGAATCAGCAAGGTTAGTGCATGGCTGGAGCAAATATAGTTTCCGAACCTTCAGACAAAGTATTCTTTGTCCATAAATAATATGTGTTTTATTAATGTATTTATTTGCCTAATTTGTGCCATTACTCTCTCTAACACACCATCAGAGACATACATATTCCACGTATCTTTAAAGAAATATGACACTGCCATTTTGGCTACTCCCAGTTGGCCAGCTGGGATGAGGTCTGATTCTACGGTCTCTTGGATTGTCACTGTGCCCCCTGAGAGAGAGGCTCACGTGATATTCGACCCTCTCAACCAACCCAAGTGCGGCAACCGCCATACCTATATCATGGTGCAGTGTCTGGTCTCTACAGAGCATATCTACAGCCGCAGGGAGGATGTGGAGGCTGCGAACAAGCTCAAGGTGGACAGGAGTTTCTACCTCAACATGTCGAACTGTATGCCTCAGGAAGGCGAGTTCAGTGTGATCACCAATATCACCCTTGATCAAAACAATAATAAGACAACAGCATTTACAGGTACTGTCTCTACTAATATCTATGTCCTTTTCCCCTTGATACTTTTGTGTAAAAAAACTGAAAAGATATTTAATTTGACAGGTTGTAGGTTCCGTTTTATGTGGAGTGTTAATTTAAAAGGCTTTATCAGGCGTATGTGTGCGCGTGTGTGTGTGTGTGTGTGAAAGACAATTTTACATACACTGCATTGAATGCTAACTACAGTAAAAAAATGTATTATTGTAAAGTGTGGCAGTGACATCACAGTAATTATAGGAGAGACACATTTCAGCAACAGTAAAGCGTTTGTGTTAACCAGGCCTGCTTCTTACTGACATCCTGATCATCGTGGCTGGCCTGGTGGTCACGGTCATCGTGCTGGCGGTTGTCTGTGTGGTGATCAGGTGAGTACATCTGCTGGATGTATATATCGTCACTTTAAGTTGGTTTGATGTATTCCCACGGCAATCTACAATTTAGTCATTTAGCAGACTCTTTTTTCCAAAGCGACTTACAATTACATGGTGCTATTACATGGATAGGGGTTAGGCATCTTGCTCAAGGATGCTTACAGGTAGGCCAGCTCTAGGGCTCGAACCCACGACCTTCCGGGTGGGAGTCCAACACCCAGACCGCTAGACTATCCTGAGAAAATAATTTCTCCCTTTATCTCATGCATATTAACCACTGCGTTGAGGGTATAATAAAATACAAAATAACACTGTTAATTAAGTTAGTAAAACAGTCTAAACACAGAGTAACGTTTCACTTTACAATTGATTGTTGTAATTACAGTTAATAATGTCACGTTATTGTTGTATCTTTACTGTCCAGCAGAAGGAGAAAGAAACAGATGAACCTTAAGGTGTCTAATGACACCAGACCAAGACACTACAGCATCACCAAATCACAGGTGAACAATGAATCCCACGTCTACGCCACCATTGATGACACACTTGTTTATTCACACCTTCTAAAACGTGAAACTGAGATGGGAGTCCCCGGATATGTAGACACGTATCGGCCTTTCACGGGGACCACAGAGCCTCAGGGAGCACCTCTCTCCTCAGACGTCGTCCCGTCTCTTCAGCCTCCCCTGGTTCCCAACAGGCCTTCAACCCACTGCCAATCCATGTTGGACAATGATCTTTACCAAGCTATGGTCCAGGATGGCATGAAACATTCTGGAGACCTCCGCGAGAACACAGTTGTCACAACTGTGAACATTTCTACCAACAGCCCCTAGCCTCACGTCCCCTGTTGAACCTCACCAGTCACATATGGGAATTTTTCACACGGTCAAGTCATTTCCTGTCCTGCTTTGTATTTAGCCTGCATGTTTGCTATTGTTTGTTGTGATTTCATCGAGTGTATCTTCTGGCTTTTTACCTTCACAAATGAACTGAAGACCCACTGGCGGTTGTGTGGTTACCAGCATTACTTTTCAATTTCTTAACTATAACAAAGACACACAACATGTTCAAACCTGCCTAGAGTCCGTTAACTTACATATTCCACAGCACAGCAAACACTTAACACCATATTCCACCATCTATGCTGTATATTATTTTCACTTTGTCAACCTTTGCGGTTTTAAAATAATGTATAATAATGTATATAATGTATAATAATTTTTCAGTTCAAAATATATGTTTACATGGTCCTCCCATAGATGGTTTTATTTATCTTACTACTGTAAACAGCATAAATGGAAATTACATACATTTCCTAACACAGAAATATACTTCAAAGACAGATTTTAGTTACTCAATTCTAAAATTCTGACATTTTGAAGTGATGTGATCATCTAGTTTCTTAGGTCTGTTTGTGGAGACACACTGATTCTCGGAGGACCTATTTGTAAACTGTTGATCCCACTTGTTGACATGACAAGAACATCTGGTCATAGAAGTGCAAGATACAGTTTTAAAGCACAACTCCATGCTATTGTATTTTGAATGATCATTTTCTCAAATGTAGTGTTCCTTGATGGGCACATTACAGAATGTTATAGCTTTGGTATGCCCTTGCATAATTTGTTTCTGAAAGTGAGTTTTCGCATGAAAATAGTTGTAACAACTGCAGCCGCCACACCTCCCCGTTCGCGCTCGCGCTCGCCGGTATACTAGCCACCGGCCGTTGGCCGTCATCATCACGATTAATTACCCCGCACACCTGTTTTCCATCCTCTCAAATACCCTCCGGCCACGGCTATATAAACGGGAGGGTGGATGAGGGGAATTGTCGGTTATTGTTTTGATAATGGTTTACGAGAGCGAAGCTCTGTTTTGTCTTACTATTAAAAGATTCAACGCTCATTCAGAAGCTCGTGTGTCTCTGCACCTGCACTCCCGCTGAGCCACACGTTACAATAGTTTTGTAAATAAAAAAGGAAAACCAAGATTGAGTGTAGTCTAACTTAACACAGAAGAGAGTCACAAAGAGGATATGTCCTCTAAAATGTAAACCAACAAGTATTTATTGAATATAATAGTAGAGGCTACAACAGCCTGGAATGTTACATTCATAATGCAGGCAAACAGATGATAGCAGGAGTATTTTAGGCTATACTGTGGGTTGACTAATGCACTTTAATCAGCAGAACGTTGAATGGAAAATATTTTATATCAATGCGTTTTAGTTTACGCAGTCCCATGTTTCAAACCAGCTGTATGATTACATAACCTAAACGGCTCCACAGAGGCCAGTGAACAGTGACCTCATAAGTAGGCTTACTTGAGGTCTTTCACCATCAACCATATGTAGACTAGCGTGTAAGGTCTCAAGATGGTTCGTTTCATGCAGCAATAAATGTTTCGTTTAGATATTTATGTGCAAGGAATGATGTTAGTATCACGGATTTATAAAGTGCGTAATGGCACCAACCTTCAGACAATGTTAAACTCGCAGACAGAGGCCTTTTCAGCGCGACAATTTTCATCAAACCACTTCCCGTTGGCTGAGGTGGAGAGGATGGCGCAGTTCTGGGCGTGCCCTCCATCTGGCTGCAGCGTGATCTCAGTTTCCCAGTTCTTGAAACGCACACTTTGGCCTGACATGTCCACCCAGAGGCCGTCGGTCACCATGTCGTTGATGCCCAGCCAGATGTGCTCCTCAGGGCCAATGCTCTGGCGTACGTAGTTGTAGAGCTCGTCGTTCTCATACCCTGTCAGCGGGGTGCTCAGACTCCCGCCTTTGGCGCCGCAGTCATCATTGGCTACATGGTAGGACTTCTTCATTGGGTCAGCCAGAAAACACTTGCCAAGGATCTTGATGCCTCTCAAGCAAACTAGAGGGAAAATAAGTTAGAAGTGAAGTTTTGCATCATTGCTCTCCCACCAGTCCCACACTGTTGTCCCTGATACTTAATAAACTTAGAACAGAGATAAAATCCCTACTGTCTCATACACAACATTGAATGAGCACCACTCTACATTAGAATAGTGATCCATTATTAGACCAAAAATGCAGAGAACATCTGTTTTTAGCAGTGTGTTCACTGATGTAGCTCACCGGTCAATGGCAATACCTGAGTGTAATGCTTGCAGCTCTTTTAGCAAGTTCACCTCTATAATAACATCATGAATCTTTTTCTGCAACTCTTCTATTGCAGCATCTATTGAGGAAAGGGAAACAATAATTTACACAATAGGGACATCCAAATGAATGTTGGAATACCTGCAATCATCCCGCCAGCATTACTGATTGGTTATGCATCTACATCAATGAATCAATCAACCTTTATTTTTTCATGGAAATCACAATGGACACGTGGGCTCTGGTTACAAAATTGAAAGACAGTAACAGGTGTCCTTACATGACACTAATATGCATTAATTCAATTACGATAAAATAAAACGAATGAAAGTAAAATTAATACAATAAATAGTAGCTACATTTCTGAGACCTAAACATGTTTATTCACTAAAAACGATCAGATATTTATACTAGTAAGGACACACATCGTACCTTTCTTACCATTCTTCTTCCTTAAGGAGTTCTGCTGGAGTGTGGAGTGTGCCAGCAGAAGAAGACACAAAAAAGAACACACACCTTTAGTATCCATTACACTTGGAGGACCAACCAACCACTGGTAGTAAACCCGCAAAAGAAAACACTGTTTATGCACGATTGCAGGACAAGAGCTCTTTAGCTCTGAGGGTTGGCCTGTTGTGTTTTACACCCCAAGACTGGCGGCACATAGTTGAAGGAGGAAATCTTATCTTGGAGAGGACAAATGTTTTACAGATGTCTAACAGACGTTTTCTTTGCTTTTGAAATGTTAACAAAAAATGTATGAGGAACAGACTTGTGTTAAACACATATAAGACAAGCATGACGTGGGTGGGATCCATATGGTTCTGGGTCACGTGTGCATATGAGAGGCTTTATTAAGTACCTATAGGTCTGTTGTGTCTGTTTTGTAATGTCTTTACAAAATTATAGGCTAGGTGTCCTCCCTTTGCAGGCCTACTGTAACTATGCTATATACTGTACATCGGGTATAGTAGCCTATATACCATAGAATCATTGAACAATAGGCTATACTGTTTAAGGCCAGAGCAGAGCAGTTGAAAATATTTTGTATTTTCTCACTGGGGCTCCATCTGGTTCTCCTCAATGAGCTGGGGATAGCTGCAGCATGAAGGCACGTGGTAGAAACGTACATAATAAATCAACATTGTTGTTTTGTTTAATCTTTTCTGTTGCAGGGGCTTTACTACAATGGCCTCAACTAACAGTGTGAAGTTGACGTCTCTCTGAATTCTCCAGATTTGTGCTGCTGATACTGATCCCACTTTTTTTCCCCACCTCATGTTGAATATAGATTTCACAACCAAAACATATAAAACAAACTGAATGGAAATTCAGTAACGGAAATGTTAATTTACACAATAACTTTAGCACAATAATTTTACCACCTTCTTGCTTGTGGTACTGTAAGAATCATGAGATCCTTTTTGCATATTTATCTAAAGGAAAAACAGAGACTTGATGACAAAAAGGGTTAGGGTTTTATTTAACTGCAATTTCATTGATAAAACTAAATATTTACAAAATAAGTTCATAATTAATCAAGGAAGTAGCCCCATAACGTAACATTCATTAAAAATAAGTCATTGACAGTGTACAAAAGTCTAGGCAAAGGCAAGTTTGACTTTTTGTGTATACAAATTCCCATTGAATGTATAGGTTGTCCTGCACAAAATAGGCCTATTTCATTTTATTATTCACTCAAATGCATAGTTAGTTATCTAGATAGTAGATTGATCGTAATCCTGGCTACATGATCATTGGCCATGAACACATTCTCTTACTGCTAAGATGACAAAACCAGAAGATGTACACCTTAACAGTTTTAACTGAAAAGTACGTAAAGTAGAACTTTTCAGTTTTATTTAGAGACCCAAACAACAAGGTGCTTTTTAAATCTGTTATTGCGATTACAGTCTTCGGTCTTCTGACTAAATGTGTGCATAATGCATGTGAAACTCCTGTATTGGTGTTAACCTCCTGGTGGGTAGAAAAATGTCAGTCCAGGAGTTGGACATGTTTTAGGCACATTTGTTTCATACAAAACATGTTTGAAAAGAAACTTCCGTTTAAATAATGCATCCCAACTCGCAGCTATTAATACTGAGCACGAGGTGAGGTTTGCCAACTAATCATATGATATGATATGATATAATATAATATAATATAATATAATAAATGATATAATATAATATAATATAATATAATATAATATAATATAATATACAAAACCTCTTAGATCATTCTCTCACTTTCCAAAAAAAGTCTACTGCATCTTCTATATTTGTCTCTATCACAAGGAAGTATTTTTTGATTCATAGTTTTAGGACTCACAGTGCAAGAAAACCCTACTGAACAAACACTGAAACAATTAAAATACAGCATTGCATTGCAAAATCCTCACACAACAAAACATGAGACAGAAGAACACAACAAAGGAGCACCTTGTGGTAAAAACATGCAGGAATAAATTAAGTGTGCTTATGTTTTAAATAAATAAATAAATAAATGCAAGAGCTCTAGTGGTGGTTGCCATGGCAATAAGAGCCCCTCGATCTGAAGCCTCTTCAGTTAGGGGCTCCATCCGGTGGTCTATGTAGGGCAGAGCACTGCAATGACATCACAGATAAACATTAGCAGGGCGCACCACTATAGTATAATATTAATGTAATTAGGGACACGGGGGTTAAAACAGCAGAATTAACTCTATCTAACCAAATCTATCTAGTATATATACACACACACACTACAGTAGTATAGTATATAAATATGCGAAAATTACACACAAATGTTATAAACTCTCAAATAAAAAGGACAAGATCCTGAAATGCATAAAACCTCAGAAGCAGCCTTGGGTGACTTACAGGATAAATATTTGGAAAGGGAGCGCTCGCCTTAACAGCAAGCCAAAGGTGACACCAACTGGGAAAACTTTACAAGCAGGGCATGAGCACATTACAGTGAAGTGTGTAACTATAAAAACAACTCATCATAATGGTCATTCTAATAAAATGTTTTTTTTTTCATTAAAAAACGGCTCGATATCATCTGGAACACGCTGCAGCATAATTCAAACATCGTGCACAAGCTCTCTATTGGCTATAACAAGTAAAGAGTTCATAAAGAGTTATCTTGCGACACAAGGGGCAACCAGCCATGCCCTGTGTATAGTGGGGGAAGGTGAGGAAGTGAAAAGGACTATTTTCAGCTCAGTGGTCTAATAGGAGGGACTCTAAACACTGCGAGAGAGAGCACCACACGGTGCACACGTCACGTGTGAATGTGTGTCACCAACCTCTCCATCCACTGCTGTCACATCAGAGCTAGAGAGAGCCACATGGCGAGAAAGTGCATAGACACAACAGGTAGAGAAAGAATAAATAAAGGAAATGAAAAAAGGAAGTCCTGTATATGAGAGAAAGGACACACAAAGGGCAGAAAACAAATGTTCTGGGCACAATATAAGACCGTCAAGCACAGGCCCCATCACAGGAGACAGAATAATTGACTCGCTATTGATGATACAAAACGCATACAAGAAAAATGGTTCACCTTTGAGTATGTAGTCTGTTAAGAGACTAGGCACTTTGTCGCTGTTGTCCTTCATAGCTTGTAGAACTGCGAGTCAGTAGACACGGGATAGAAATCAATTACTCTCTTCCACAGGATGGACAGCTATAACCCAAATAGTCCACAGGTCACAGGTTTACAATATGGAACTCACTCTGGGTAAGGATCTGAAGGTCTTCAAGCGATGGAGGACCTCCCTTTTTTTCGTAAGGAATGACGGTAGTCAAATACTGAAAGGTGTAAGGAAAATTCACAGTAAATGGCAAAGATAGAAACTGAGAGAAAATTCAATTATGAATATTGAGCCTACTACACGATAACTTTTTAGAAAATAAAGATGGTTATTGTTTAAGAAAAACAGGATACTGTTTTTAGAGTTTCCTCTTGTATAACAAATGGAATGACAGACAGATAGGCGACTTCAGCGGAAGTGAATTAGGAGGTAACCTGTTTTTCACTGCACCCACTCCCAAAAGTTTGTCGAAAGCCATTTTGAAGGGCAGAGGAGAGACCCACCATGCTGAAGCGCTGAAGATAAAGGAATTGGGAATGAAAGGGATGTAAAGGTCAAGAAGACGACAGGAAATCCTACCCAAAGAATGAACCCAAAGGGGAAAAAAACAATTTTGCAAGAATAGTATACCATTAAATATACCATTAAAAGAGAAATTTAAAGATGCAAAAAATACTGATTGTTGTTGAAAACTGAGTTACAGTTACTAAACCTACACAGTAGAATGTAATGTGTAATTAAATAAATTCAATAACATTATTAACAGCATATAAGATCATATAATTTCATATAGAGTATATATATTCATTTTATTTAGTACAAGGCGGATGACTAGAAAGTGACCTTTCTAGCTAACGTATGCTAGCTAGAAAAAGAACAATATAAGACAAAAGTACTGACCGATGCGGCTGCTTGCGCCTTCTCTGCACGTCCATGATGGGTCCCCGCGCCACTTTTCGACTTCTTCTTCTTCTTCTTCATTAGCTCCTGCTGCTCCTTCTGTCGGTTTTGCACGTCAATCAGGACGGAGATAAAGCTGTTCTTGACCTCCTTCTCAAAGTCAAGCTCATCCCTGAGGGCCAGATGTTGTATCAGCTCCTCGGAGAACCTCCTGATGGTCGTCTCTATCTCCTCCAGACGCTCGTTCAGCTCTGCTACACTAAGGGCCCTCACCCCTAGAGAGAAAACAAAACACACACACACACATACACACACACACACACACACACACACACACAGAGGGAATAATAGTGTTACAACAGTGTTACATTACAACAGCAGAGGGCTCCATGCATGCGCCCCTGGTCATACTCACACTCCTCGTCGCTGCGGCTCGTGCTGCCACGCGTGATACCCATCGCAGTTAGCCCTGACGGAGGAGGATTCTGCTCTGCCTCAGTGTCAGAAGAGTCCTGCATCATCTCCTCTATCTCCTCAATAACCTAAAGCAACACGGTATTAATGCAGATGTTAAAATGGTGTTTCCACTAATTTTATAATGGCCATTGTAAACTCACCTGCTCCGCTGTGACCAGGGGCTCCTCGCTGAGGCAGGAGACGATGATGGCGTGCATGTCCAGTTGTTCTCTCAGCTCCTCGTCATCCGGCAGCTCTGCGGTGACATCGCTCACTCTCTGAGGAGCAGGAGGGGGGGGGGGGGGTTGATTTAATCAAGAGCACTATCCCTTGGCACAATGACTTTTTGGGGGGATTTGTCAGATAAAGATAATGAATGGGGGAGGGTTGGTGTGGAAATTGGGACAGAGAGGGTGGGTGTGTGGTGGGTGGGTGAGGGTAATATTACTGGTTTGTCTTCCCGGCTGAATGTGGGGAGGTGGAGGGAGCGGGTGTGGGACTCTTTCCAATCTATTGGCATCACATGTCCATAGTTGTTGGTTAGAGCTATCCAGATTCTGTGGGAACAATAGCACATTTGCGAATATATATAGTTTAAATCACAAATAGACTTGCCAAAACGATGGCACACAACAACAAAAAAATCTCAGTCCGAAATTATCTTTAGTTTTCTGGTTTGGGTCCGTTGGTCTCTCTCTCTGTGGCCAGTCAATAATTTGAAGTGTGGCGCGCCCTGCTGAAAGACCTCGGTATTGCCACCTTTAAATATTGATAAGCGAATGCACGGCGCCAAACTCATTTAGCCTACATGGCTACTCTACCACTGTACATTTCATTTACCGGTGTAACTGCCTTAATGCCTGCCGATGACAATTATATAAAGGTCTGAAACCTGCCTCTTCCTTTACAATAACATTTCAAATATGTAGCACATCTTGAATGAAAATAGTAAGTTAAGCATAACTCATGTCAATAGGGGAGATTATCTGTATTGTTGGCGTATGCCTTTTTGTTTTAGACATTAAATCAGCGCTTACAGGATATATTTCACGCCAGTCACCCTGCCTTGTGCGTTTTAAACAGGATATGAAGTGACGTTGGAACACGATACATCCACCTAGTGGCAAACGATGAGTGATCTTGTTACACTGTAAACAATTAGGCACACAATACAAACTCCAACGGTAAATAAAACACTCACTCGTCTGTCTCCAACAGAATGTCCTCGGTAATAAAATCTACAGGGGCGACGATATCGTCATTTATGTTACAATTGTGGAAGCACATAGATAATTTCTCATCAAAAGCGTTCACTATGTCTTCCATTGACTTGAAAGAGGCAATATCATCCGACAAGCGGTCGTGCATTTCAGGCATATCTTGCAGGACATCCAATACGCCTTCGTCTTTCTTGGTCGAAACCCTGCGTGATTTTTGAATTACCGGGTCGGAAACAGTCTTAAATTCGATCAAATCTTGCCACTCATCGTCGAAATCCACAAGGGGCGCCGCCATGGCTGCCTACGGCGCGGAGCGGCCGAGCCCCTGAATGATGTATGCTTCGAAGGAATGTCAGGCCTCAGCATCCTCTTTTTTCGGCTTCTCTATCCCGAAACGGGATAGAGAAGCCGAATAGGCATTGTGGAAAGAGTGTTTAATGTCGCCTATTTATTATGTTCAACGGTTTTGATTCAGCTCAGCTTAGGAATGCATTATTGGAGAAAATAAACCATTGGAGCAAATAAACAATTTCCCACACAATAGGCTAGGTCTACTCTCATTCACTTCAAATTTTTTTTAAATACAATCTTTACAATAAATAGACAAAATTTTTCAATAAACAGGGAATAACTAAAAATGAATTGTTTTATACAGACCGTCTTGCACTTCAAAATATAGCCTAAAACAGTGGTTCTCAAACTTTTTTGGCTTCTGTACCCGCTTTCCATTCAGTTCAAAGCCCAAGTACCCCTTTACCAGACTACTTAACATTTTTAAATATAAGTATCTTCTGTAGATAAAAACATAAATATAGCATTTGATCATATAAAAGCAGTAGGCTATTGAATCTAAATGGTTGCTTCAAACCTGAAAAAGTAATTTGCCCCTTTAATAGCGCCAGGAGAAAACAATTTCGAATTTCAACGTCTTCATTGTCTATATAAAGGCCTAAATAGATGCCTACTATTATTCTTACAAAATTGTACCCCCTGTAGTACCTTAAAGTACCCCTAGGGGTACTAGTAGACAATTGCCATTTGAGAATCCCTGGCCTAGAAAAGCCTAACTTTATAGAGAGAAAAGACAAGGAAAATAGCGACATGCAGTGGACTAGTGAATGACTTCCAGGGCAGCATCTCATTCCAAAAATCCCACACTGGCGCCATGTAACCAACAGCAACAGCCAACATTTGTTGTGCAAGCAGACCGAACCAGACAGAGCAGGAGTACGACTTTAGCCATGCCAATATTTTAGTATTTCTAAATACGCTAAAAAAAAGTAAATAAGTAAAATGAGTTCACCTTTGTCCATGTTGAAAAAAATGAAACGAGTTCCACTCGATCAACAAGGGTAGGATATCCAAGGAAATGCTATAACATTATATGGCTACTAGAAATAATAGGTCAATAGAATAAAAGGGGTCGTTTAATACTACGCTTTGTATACAAATATTTTTTTTCAACAGGAGCAGAGAAAGAATAGCCTTCAGAAGGAATCCTTACACAGGTAACTTTTTTTTATATGAATAGGTAACAGCCTATTCATAGGCTATAATTGCATGCTAACAAAGTTATAATGATTTGAACGTTTTTTCCTTTCAATTGGCTGCAATTCTAGCTAGTTTAAAACGAGACATCTGATATTTTCAGAATATGTCGCACCACAGCTTGATGCGTCGAACCAGCCTGGTCAACCTGCCGATAACGTCTCTACAGCAAAGTCAAAAGCCTCGCAAAAGAAAAGTAATACATGTAACATTACAGTAACTACAATAACAACACAGTGGTGAACACGCTGATAATGCATGTGTGTGAATTTATCTAGGCACCCCACCAAGTGACCTTGAGTTAATGTCCACGATGATGCATCGTCTGACCCAGCTGGAGTCTAATGTCAAGAGCCAAAAACTGGAGATAAAAAGCAAGGTGGGCGAGCAGCAACTACAGCAAATACTTTGCCATTACAGTATTAAAGCCATTTGTTGGTCTTGATGATAATGATGTCACACTTTTTGATTTTGAGAAGCTGAGGTGTTAGAGACACAAATTAGAGTATGACTTCTTAAATCGTAATCATCCCTTAATGACACACAGGCATATGTCAAATTGTCATATTGTCTATTTTGTTGTTCCTCATTAAACAAAAGGATAAACAGATTGCTGTGTTGGAGCGGAGGCTGAACCTGCTAAAAATATCAGGTACATAACTTTTTTGAGTGCAAAGATAGGCCGTTGACTGTTAGGTCTACCATTCATGAAAAGATGACATATAGTTTTTTATTTACCTGTTTGTGATTTAGAGGGAGATTTGAATGATAGAGATGAGATTGTCAGGACCTGTCATCGACTGCAGACCCAAGTATTTGAGATGGAGGTAAATTAGTATTTTAAAAGGCATTACAAGGCATTTTCTGCAATTTCCCAATTCTGTGTGCATGATTTTTGATACAGCTATGTATCTGACATCTGCAGGTCTGATGAATGAATTTACTGCATATAGACTTATAGATTAAAAAAATATTGTTGTATTAGGCTACCTCATCATCCAACAAAACAGCCGATGTTCCAAGTGAATCACTTAACTATTCTCTTACTCATCACCAGAGAGTATGAGTCAGATAGGCAGCTCTTTGTGATGAGGCAATTGGGCTCATGGGAAATGCAGTCTTTGTTCTGGGAAATGCACTTCTGCAAAACTCTTCAGTGCCTGTAAAGGGACACTCGACTTGATTTGTGCCCAGAATTACCCTAGTGGTTAAAACCAGCGTTTAGAAAATTATGTTTTTGTGTGAAACCTGAGTGGCTGGCACAGTTCTCTACACCTCCCCCTACAGCAGTCATAAGTCACACCCTTCTCTACCCCTCCCCTAAACAGACACATGCACTTTCACGCACAGTTGAGAATTATTACCTATAATAAAGTAATACATGAAAACAGTACATGTATTTATTTGTTTTTAATCTTGCTGTATTCTCCTTGGCAGAGCTTTCTGAATGACTATGGCATGATCTGGGTGGGAGAAAATAGGGATTCTGGCACAACCAGCAGAGAGAAGAGAGAGGAATCCGGAAATCCACAGGACCAGAGAACAGACAGACAGTTTTGGCTGTCAGATAATGGTACTCCTCAATTCCCTTCATAAACCATACGGAGGGGGGGGGATCATCGTCATTCAATTTTATTACAATTTGTACTCCGACTGGCTATAGTATTCCCTCCACTGTACAGATAACTGTATTTATGTGGACATGTTATTAACCTATTCTTTATGGCAGACAACTCTCTGGTGAGGAATTTCCATATGAACTTTGATCTTGTGCTGAGAAACATCAATGACCTCAACATCTTGGCTGGAGAAGGAGAATTCTGTGTCCAACCAACATCCACAGGTGCAAAGTTGGCTAAAAAGGTTTCTATTCCACTGAGGCTATACAGAAATGGCATCCTAATGTTTGATGGCCCTTTCCGCTCTTATGAGGAACACAGCACTCAGGTTAGATCATTAAAGCAGAAACAGAAAAGCAATCCAGTTTAGGGGTTAGTTTGATTTGTTTCATGTCCAATTGCTCCTGCGTGTTACAGCAATGCATGCAAGATCTAATGGATGGATATTTCCCCACTGAACTGAAGAACAGATTCCCAGATGGAGTGCCATTTGAGGTGTGTGAAAGAGAGAGAGGCCTCTATGTGCAAGCAAAACTGTGCTATTTGTCGAAACATTTCACTTTTTGAAAAGATTTGCGAGTACAATCTTATTAAATTTGATCTTCCAGGTCAATGACATGCGAGACGAGGAGTACATTGTTAGGCGACCCTGGACACTCTCTTCTCAAACACTTGGTCTGCTCTTTATTAACTTTTCATTCAAAATAAGGTCTATCGTAAATATTCTGACCCATCTCCAGTGTAATATATCTTCTTTCAGCAGGCAGGAAGTTGACTATGGATCAGTTTCTTAACAAGTTGCCAAAGATGGTAGTTAAAGCTGGTCGAGTGATTGACATCAGAGACTCAGTGAAGGCTACCCTTCAGGTGAGACTGAGGATTTTACCTAAGTGCAAGGCGTCATCCACCTGTTCTGCCTATAACCACTATAATAATTATTATAAGCCAACTTGTTTGCAAACATAAGACTAAGCTTACTGTAATTACATAAACAATTACTTTTACTAGGGTTCATCTGATAACCAAACCAACAATTACATGAATCTCATAGACACTCCAGCACTTTGGGCCATAAATGCACGGTAGGACCATTTTTCTTAAGCTGGAAATGCCTGCCTCATCTCAATTTTAACAGTCACTACTGGTGACAGTGGAACCAAATTGTACATGTCAGTCTCTTCCATTCAGACAGGAGATAAGTGACACTGAAGGAACTGCAGCTCACCGTGATGTCATCACACTGAGGGTAAAGTCAGAAGATGGAGACCACAACTATGTATTGAAAATGCATGTCACAGAAACAATAGCCCAACTTCGCCAGTATCTGGACAAACACAGGTGAGACCAAGCAATGGAATAACCCAGTTTCATATACAGCTCTGGCAAAAAAATTATGAGACCACAGCGTGAGAGCACTGCATCATTTTCTGTTTCTCTGGTTTTACTATTTATAAAATTGTATTTATATTTTATTTATATATTTAAAAAACAAAAGTGCAGTTTTCTCTTAATTTTTTCCAGGGCTGTATATTGTATAGATTGCTGTATAATAATGTCAGGTCCATAGGAGTCACAAATGATCCTTTCTTCTATCCTAATGAACAGAGGGGGAGGTTCAGGATATGACATCATCAGCACATTCCCTCGGCACTGCTACAATGATGACAGCCAGACACTTCTATCCTGTGGCTTTACACCAAATGCTGTTCTACTGTTAAGGACTAAGCAATGCACTCAGTGCATGACCGATTCATGAATAAATAAATACATTAGGGTTACTCTATAAAAACAATCTACTGTAGGTTATATCTTGTGGGGAAAAGAAATTATGTTATGAGGTTTGATGTTCCAGACAAATAGCTGTAATACAATGACAGCAACAATGACTGGAGAGCTTTATTTGTAAAATTCACAACTGCAATCAACAACAAAAATATAGGAAAATATAAAACTTCTTTTCCATTTTGAAAAGGTTTTGAGGCATTAAGGCATATGGTATTGAACTTTCCAAAAATAATTCTAATGCACATTAAATACATTGGTTTATATGTTAAACTGGAACTATTTATCAAGATGTTATAGAATAAATAAGGATAATCCAAATTAATAACCAATTTATCACAGAAAAAAATATAAAATCAACAATGCAAACTTAGTGTTTTTCAGTCAGGTGTCATTAATTACTCATCAACTTAATACGTAGAGTAGGCATAGCATTTATTCAACACTCAATTAACAATTTAACTTTGCTACAGTATAAAGGCCTCAATAGGCATCTGTGATAGCCCTATAGTGTCTGCTACAATCAGTCTAGTCAAGGAATGTTTTGATATTTTCACACACACACACACACACACACACACACACACACACACACACACACACACACACACACACACACACACACACAAAAGACTGTATGGTTGAAAACATAACAGAAGGCACATGTTGGCATGTTGCCTGCTTAACAAATATCTATATTTGACAGCATAACTGTTACAGGCTGAAAGTTGTTTCATCAGAAGCCCTACCATTGTAAATTTACCCACAAACACACTAAAGGCTACCGTTACAATGCTCACCTTTCTGAATAATGGCATGTTAGTAACATTTCCCATTTTATTAATTCAAAGTGTATTCAGATATTTTCAGTTGATTGTCAACTAAATACTTGGAGTATTTCCCCAAGGAGGAAAAGTAAGATTTAAATAAGTTATATTCATGGGAATAGTTATAAATACCCATCCACTGTGTGGAAGAGTTTTTGGCAACAACAACATCCTAAAACACATTCATTCATCAAAACGCATACAACGCTAAAAGATTACATACCTATGACAGCTCAGTTCTTCTTCTAATAGCTCAGGGACTAAAATAGATGAGCTTGGTATGGGACAAGCAGGCGTCGTATACACCACAGAAAGTCTATTGATAGAGCTGCTGGACGCTCATTTAATGAGAGTCTCTGTCACAACTCCAACTAAGATAAAGAGTCCAGTCCAGAGTTGTTTTGGGAAATCCCTTTCAAGTCATCCAGGTGTGATCCATCAGCCAGGCAGGGGGGCGTCAGGTCATTGTGTAATGCAGTTCTCACCCATATCCTGTGCGTAGCGGTCCGATACAGTCGTGCGTAGGTCCTCCACATCTCGACGGAGCTGCTGAGCTTCAAGCAGCTTCTTCTGCAGGACCCCTGGATCCATCCAGTCCTCTGCCGGCTCCCCTATCGGAGGGGGCGCTAAACACGGAATAAGACATGGCTCAGTTTATGGTGTGATTCAATGAGTTTCCACCATTACTTTTAGTCATGTACAATCACAATCCAATTTCCAAGTAGGGATATATACAGCGTTGACTCACCAGCCTTAAACCTAGATTTACACTGCCATCTTCATTACAAATCCGTATAACGCAGACACGCACACACACACACACATTAATCCATGCTTACATGCGATGCCGAGCAGAAGGGAGAGGTTGGGGTCTTGTCCCTGAGCCCGCTGGGTCAACACGTTGCATAGGGAGCGCAGATCACTGAGGCAGGAGGACATCTCTGTGTGTAATCTCTGTGTGAGGCGAGCCCCTGCTGGCTGGGGAGCAGAGGAGGCCTGGTTCCCGTTCTGCCACTCTGGGTCTCCCATCTGCTCCTGCAGGGTCAGATTCTGCTCCATCAGCTCATGGTTCTGGGCCGACAGCTGGAACACAGACAGACTCGACATCAGCCCATGTAGACTAATGCTGCTGTAAAGATGTAACACGTCTACCTTGTCTCTGAAATCCCCGTTTATTAAGGCTGTGCTGTACATTTCTTGCCAGATTATTATTAAAGTGACAAGAAATCACATTACTATGTGTAAATGGTTCTTATTTCCTCGCACTGACCTCCTTCATGGCTGTGCGGAGCTGTAGCAGACTCTGCTCCTTGGCAAGCATCTCCTCCCTGAGGGCTTGGGAGGTGCTCTCTTCATGGGAACCCTGCTCCTCTAACGTCTAGACACACAAACACACACACAGACAGTTGACAAATGTCCCCCCACCAAAAGCAACTGCACTTCCTGTGTGAGACCGGGTGAATACCTGGATCTGAGCTCCCAGCTGTTCCATCATCCTGTGTTGCTTCTCAACGACCTGCAACGGCAGATATCGGCTTATCAAACAATACTGGCTGCCTTCACTCAAGTCGTAACAATAGAATGATACACAGAGATGGTGTAGTCATGGGTACATGGGGGGGGGGGGGGACCTTTTTGAGCCTCTGCTGCTCCTCCCTTAGAGACACATTTTCTGCTTTGAGCTTCTCAACATCCAGGGAAGGAAGTCTGGCACCGTCCTCCAGGCCCTCCTGCACCCGCTCCTGCAGGCTAATGAAGACAGAGGCAGATCAGACAGGTGCCCTCCAGGTGCCCAGAGGAAGGGATTGTTAAGAATGGTGCGTGTGGCCGTTTGTACTTTGTGACTGTGCTGAGGAGGTCTCTCTCGCGGCGCCGTTGCTCCTCCAACTGGGCCTCTTTGTCGCGGACGTGCGAGCGCGCCTCCTCCAGACAAACCTCCAGCTCTAGCACCCTGCCTTGCAGCTGGGCCGCCTGCTGCTCAGCCTCCAGAAGCTGGGAGGGACAGAGACAGGTAAGGTGGGCCCAGCGTCCCACTTGGTGGCCCAGCAAACGGAGGAGGAGGTGGTGCTCGGTGAGCAACACTAATGGGAGAACGTACCTGCTTGTTCTGGTTCTGGTAGTCGTCCATGGTGGGCAGGTCGGCCAGGTAACGCTCCAGGGTCTCGATGCGCTGCTGCTTCTCCCTGTTCTGCTCAGCCTCCTTCTGACACTTCTTTTTTAAATTGTTGATGTGCTTGTCTCGACTGCGGATCTGAGAAAATACACACAAAAATACACAATGGGATTATATGCACCTCGAATAATGTGGTCACAATAGGATGATACTATAAGGCAGTGGGTTTTAATTTTAAAAAATGTCAGTTGCCAAAACGGGTTTAATATTGTTAATATAGTTTAATGGTATGTGTTATGCCATTTAAAAAAGATGCGGTTCATAGTTTACAACACACTTCCCCTACCCCCCATCCCACACACACACACTTCTGTCTGGGGGCTCAAAAAGCACACCAACCCTCTCTTCCTGTTTCTTCATCTCCTCTGCGTGTCTCTCGCTGCTCTCCTTCAGCGTGTCGGTCAAACGCCGCATCTCCACCTCCACTGCCCCCAGCCGCCGCTCTGCCTCCGCCTTCTCCTGCGCAGCACAGTCAGTACGCTCTGCAAACTGGGCCCTCAGGAACGCATTCTCCCTCTGAGCTTCCTGGAATGAAACAGCACAAAAAACATTTTTTTAAATAAAAATTAAGAAAAGGGGGGGGGGGGGGGTCTAGGTTTGTTTTGTATTGGTGGATGTGCGGCCCATGGCTTGCGTCGGGTGTTTAGCAAACCTGAAGTCGAAGCATGCACACGTCTCCGTATGGAGTTCCCCTGCCCAGCAGGGCTCCGTGGACCTGCAGCTCACTTTCCCTCAGACGCTGCTCCAGCTGGGCCATGTGTTGCTTTTGCCTGCGACAACAGCATGTATAGCCATCATCAAAACTTTAAAAAAAAAACAAACAGCTAGATATTGACAGGAGCTAATTTGTCACAGGCTCAAAGAACTCCATTGTCTTTGGTTTATACATCATTATTCCACTGGGAAACTCTTATTGCCTTATTTTTCCTGTAAAGTAGCTCTGAATAGTTACCTCTCTATAACAAGCTCCTTCTCCTTCAACAGACTCTCGTTGCCTTTGACTAGAGCATCCCACTTGCTTGCCTCCGAGTGCAGAGAGGTGGGGTACAGAGATGGGTACTGACCAACCCCAGCAGCCATTAACTAGCAGCAGCAAAGAAAAAAAACACAAGCATTTCAACTTTACCTTAAGGTTTTATGCTGCAATAATTGGTGCTGAACATTGTAGACATTGTTGTCAGGGCCTCATTGCTATAAATGCTCACCTGCATTTGTTCCACTTGCAGGCGTAAACTCTCCAATTGCTGCTTGTGTTGCTGTTGCTGCTGCCAGCTGGGCAACTCGCTGCATCTGTCCTGCAGCAAGGGCTCATAGGCTTTAGCTCCTGCATGCTCCCTTAGTAGCGCCTGTGTCTGCGGGCCCAGAGGACTTGGGTAAACGCTGGCTGACACACCAGGCTGGACGCCCCTCTGGTTACAGGGGTCAGGGGCCCCAGAGACACCAGGCCGGGCCTCAGGGAGGACCTTATAAGAGTGTTCCATGCTGCCCTTGTAGGCTTCGGCCCCACAGTCTAGAGTGTCCACAAGGCCAGTAGTCTGTAGCCTGAGTCGCACATCAGGGCACATTCCACCCAGCAGAGCCGACTGATTTAGCGTAGGCTCCATGGCAGGGGTGTCAAACCTCTGGCCCTCGTCCAATCGTGTGTGTTCCCCTGTAGGGAAAAGCGAGTGGTCCAGCCCATTGACAAGACTGCGGAAGCGGCTCAAGCAGTCTGGCTTAGGCCCTGCGGGATCGACTCCCACGCCGCCCTGGGCATCCAAGTTGGGAGAAGAGGCCGATTTGGAGAGCGAAGAGGACTTTGAGCTAGAGCTACTGGAGGTTCGGGAGCCAGAGGAAGGCCTGTGAACCTCAGTAGCCTGGGGGTCCTCCTGTGTACGGCGCTGGGGATTGGAGGCTGGAGCTTTGGCTGTGGATGGCATGACATGTGCAGTAGGGATGGGGATCTGACTGCGGATGGGCTGGAAAGAGGGACCACTGCTGGAAGTGCAGAAATCTAAAACAATGACGAGACGGAAATGGAGTGTCATCAGTAATTATACCAGATGAAGTTTGTATTCAATATACAGGTGCACTTGCACATTGTTTAAATAGAGAAGAATATTGAGTGCACATGCATAGTTCATTTACGATATTTTCAGGTGGTGATGAAAGACACTACTGGTAACAGACACCACTGCCAAGTGTTGAAACAAGGAAAAGTTAGCCGACTACGTTTGACATAAAAATACCTAGCACAGCGTAGTACTACAAACTAGTAGAGAAGGCTAAGCAATGGGTTGATTCAGTGCTCAAAAGATAGAAGCCTTAGATAAAATGTCTCTGCTGTAGTGTGGTAATGTTACAGGTGTAGGCATCAAATCTGTGGGGCATTGCAGGTTCTTTACCATTCACAATATGGATTTTGCCATTTGCAACAACATGCAAGAATAGACATGCACCTCATATTACTAAAGGTACACACCCACTCAAAATCTAAAAATGCCACAATGGGAAGAAACACAGAACACCACAAGACTTGAATACGCTAACAGGCAGCACCACAAACCATGTACAATTTAAGCAGCAGTGCAAACCTGAGAGACCTTCAGATGTCTGGTCATCGGGCATTCAGTTGAATACAACAAACTCGTTATAAGCCACATTTTTTAAAGCTGAGGTGAGGTAGACTGTAGAAGGCTGTAAGCTGACATAGAATTCCTTCTTCTGCATGTTTGAACAGAAAAATCCCCCCACCCCCCCGACGCCAAGGTTGACAGGAGGTAGGCAGGCGCTGTGCCCAAAGGAGTATTGTCCTAGGAAACGACCCAACCACTCTGTACCAAGCTCTGTGCAACCACACACAAACAGGGACAAACAGGAAAGGTTAGGAGTATTTATAGCCCACCTCTCAAGTTACAGAGTGATCTGTGCGAGACACTTATTTAAGCACCTTTCCCCCCTCCCACTGAATCGCACGTCACTCACGTGTACATGCAAAAAACAAGGGGTGACTGGGGTTTTAGGTGCTAATTCTGGCCACATCAGCAGCAGCTCAAAAACCATAAAGCATCATATTATATAAACAAAAACAAAAGCTAAATGAGTCTGGCAAAAAAAAACAAAAAAACATTTCCATAAGAAACTCAAAGTTGCCTCCAGCCCAGACACTCGTGATGGATGACTCACTGGAACAAGTCTAAACTACTCTGTGAGAGAAAACATCGACATTGTCAAATATATTGAACAGACGTATACCTGCCAGCCTTGTTAAACCATCGCATTACCATCCCAGTCAACAAATTTGTGCCAGAAATGTGACATAATATTCCCAAAAGCACAGAACAGATAGCATTTCCCAAAACACAGCAAGGTGCCTCATGAAACAGGGTGGCAGGGCACTATTGCGGTAGCTGCATCCATGATAAAACAAGACATGGGTTCATGGTTTCCATTCAGTGATGGAGGGTTAGACATCCGCAATATCCAACACCCCTCCACCTAATTGGAGCTGACCCCTGAAGCAGTGGAACAGAGCATTGTGGCATTTTTGGCTAGGAATATAATCCACACATGGAAATCTCCAGAGTAACCAGGGATTACAAACATATTTCTCACTCTATAAATAAACTGAAGTACATTAACAATGCTAAGAACAAGATGATGTTCTAAGATTATTATCATTTCAAAGCACTGAAGCAACTATAGTAACTGGCAACAGTATTGCAGAATGTAATCTCTGCGGGGATACCCTGATTGGTGCCTAATCTTTTTTCATGATGAATAGTCAGCACATACCAAGTGATCCCACATTATGCGACTGATAAATCTAATAAACACTGGCAGCATGAAGTGTAGAGTAAATAAAAAGATGTCACCTTCTGTGCTATCAGATGTCAAGGTGCCCAGACCGGTGTCCCCGCAGTCTGATGTTCCAGGCCGACGGCCAAATCGTTTCTGGAACTTCTCGGACACAGCTGGCGTTTGCCACTCCATGACATCGAACCCAGCTTTAATATCATCGTACAAAGAAAATATGGGTTCACTTAAACTATTGGGAACACACACACAGCATAATAGTCTACTTAACCGGTTCAAATTTACTAGATGGTTTGGATTAAATATAGCTTTGTGAGGTGGTCATTCTACGCAAAGACACCAGGCTGAGAATTCAGAATAAATGTTACTCAACTAATATAAGATAACTGAACTTTTTTGGTGTAACTACCAAAACAAATTGTAGAAACATTTGACTTTTGACAGTATGGCTTTATGGATTTCAGCTCTTGTTCCCCAGTTAAACACAGATAATACATACAAGGCCAAATTTCCAATAAACTTTCTTTCTACTCTGCAATCCCATTATAAACCAAGTGCAAGATTGGTAGATATGGAGCCATAAACATTTGGGGTGAAACCTAAAAACTGCTGCAGCTAGCCCCCTCTGTGACTTGTATTATCCTTTAACGTTAACGTTACCTGGTTAGGGTCAGTTGCACCCACGTAGTGGAAAGTCACGAACGGGGCTACAAATTAGCAAACTAAGGTAATGTTTAGTGAAGTGCAGTCCAACAGCAAACCTAAATACACAACCAATCTATTAATTATATAATCTGACAACAAATGTCATAATAAAGCAAGAATTCTGTTGTCGTAACTTGTAACAACATTTGTAGCGTTTCCCAGAAATTGGAAATTATGGCCACCTAAAAGACAATCATGTTGCTCCTTATTTATTAGTTATCATCCTCTTAGGGTATTAGATATCTTACCTGGGATATTGGAACATAGGCTGCTCAACAACACGTTAGCTGTCTTTGTTAGCTAAATTAGCTACCATAAAGTCAAAGGAAGTTCAAGCTAAGATACGAAAATAAGCATGAGTTACATTTCTAACTTTCTAATGTACATCACAATCTCTACAGCAAGGAGAACGTTTGTAAAATTGCTTAAACTTCACTGTACTTTACCGTTCACAAAAAATGACACCGTTAAATCCGTTTGTAGTCGCCACAAAATCAACTCTGCCAGTAGGTGCTCTTCACACTACCGCGCTAGCTGAACGATCAACTCTACGGGCAGTCTATCCTTCAAAGGAAGACAGAACAAGCGCTCGTTTTGTATTTCAGAATCTACCGGTGTTGCATAGACAAAATTCGTTTTCTGATTTCAAAATATAGTAATATAAGTGATTTTTTTACCTAAACATTGTCGAAATTGTCAATACATGTTCTGTTAATGAAAAGCGTGCATATTATGAAAATACAAATTGTGACTATTTAATCAACGCTTCAGAGCAGAGGCATTCAGTCATATGACTACATAATATTCGGGTTAAACAAAACGAGTGTACCCAGCCATAATGAACCCTTTCGAAGTCCCGCCTAAGATGGATTGAATCAGCCTATTTTACACGAATGTGTTTTAGAAACGCCGAAAAACGTGTGTCCGGTGATTTGTAAATAAATGTTTAAATGTTAATAATAGAGCCGTAGTACTTATTGTTCGGTTTGCAAGTGTATTTTTTCACGCACTGGACACACAAATGACCAAACAATGAACACATTAATTTACTTGAATACACACAATCTACACTTAACTTGCTCTCTGCTCACTCCTAATGCAGCTACCGTCAATGCGTCGATTCCAGCGGTACTTTAATCATTAACAAAAAAATATTATTTTAAAATCTGGAAATCATGCCACCGCCCCCTGAAAAGCATCTTGCACTCTCGTTGAGAACCACTGGTTTTAGACGTACGCAGGCTCCGATTCTTCAAACGGCAGTATTCCTGTTTTCAACGTAACCAGACTCTCGGTGTTAGTGTCTGTGTTTTGTCCAACTCAGAGAAGGATTTACCAAGAGCAGTCATAAAACCTAGTGCATGTCATATCATTATTATAACGACTATTTAATAGGAGTTTCTTGACAACAGTCTTTTTAACACAAAGTGTGCGGTGAGTTTTTATGGACATTCTTATTGTGCGAGCCTACCTGGACTTGCCGTATTGTTTTGTTTAGCTAGTAAGCTAACGCGAATGCGCTGTTTGGCAAACACAAAAACCCTGGCACATAGGTACATTGCATTACAAGCACCACAACAGAGCAATAATGATTGTGCTGAATGTTGTTTGTTTATGAGTATTTACTTGAATATGCCACTGACAAAGCTTTCCAAGGCTAACTCGCCTTGTTTGCTAACACGGGCTTTAGAAGGTTTATACAAATACAGGTTTATAGAAATAATAAAATCGTATGGTCTCAACAACCTTTTTAATGTATTCTTTATATGTTATTTGCTTTGAACCAAACGCATATTCTGATCACTTTAACCCAGAGATAGTATGTGTGACAGGTGCAGTTATCCTCATGTCATGAGTAAATTGCATTTTTACACGGGACTTTATATTGCACTGCTTTATTACAGCCTGCCCCCATGAAGAGAAGAATAAATGTCCGTTGACCTCTGATCCCTCTACTTCCTAAATCCTAATCCCTAATTATATTTGTTGTGAGGCCATGTCTGCTGCCAATATCACTAGAGATATCCTACACAGACAGATCAGGGTGAGTATTGTTGAAATCGCCATTGCTGCACATCACTGCTATGGGTCACATATCACTTTGCCTGTCTCCACAAAACGAAAAATGGTGATCCACAAATATAAAGATACAATTGTAGTAATAGTTTAAACTATTATCAGGACAAGAGTGCGCTGGGGTTCCAAAGGTCCTATCATGTGACTGACCCCTTCATCAAAAGACTGGGACTGGAAGCAGAGCTTCAGGTAATTTACAACTACAAGTACATCTCACAGACACACAGCTGTGTGTCTGTGAGATGATGATGATGGTAAGAGAGAGACCCCAGCTATGTTATCGCTAAACAATTAACAGTTTATATTTTGTCATCAGGGCCACACAGGGTGTGTGAATTGCCTAGAATGGAATGAACAAGGAGAGTAAGTAAATATTTGAACCTAAACAATGTACAATTTGTTAAAGAGCTTTGCAGAGCATTATGACCATAACTAATTTAGTGGGAATTAAAAACTATAAACACTACACTGGGACTTCTTGTTAGTGAAGTGAATCCCTCTTGCATTTCAAATCATAGTTCTTTATACCATATCTAAAATGACCCCCCCCCATCTCTTTGTAACGTAAACAAAGCTTATATTTCATAAACATAAACAAAGCTTGTATATATTTAACCTAAATATGCCTGACCCAAAGATATTGTGTCAAGAACAGTAAAGAATCATAAGAAACTTGTTTATTTTCATATCCAGTCTCCTGGCCTCTGGCTCAGATGATCAACATGCCATTATCTGGGACCCCTTCAAACACAAGAAACTTACAACTATGCACACCGGGCATGCAGCAAACATCTTCTCTGTGAAGGTGAGTAATACTGAATGACAGACAGGCAAGTTATTTTGCATCATTCAGTTATACACTATTTTATCTACCCATACAGTTCCTCCCTCACTCCGGAGACCGGATCTTGGTGACTGGCGCAGCAGACACCAAGGTCCATGTACACGATCTAACCGCTAAGGAAACCATCCACATGTTTTCAGACCACACAAACAGAGTCAAACGCATTGCAACAGCACCCATGTGGCCTAACACCTTCTGGAGTGCTGCAGAGGACGGCATCATCAGGTTGGAAACAGAAATAAAAACAACTTAGTAACAACTACATTGTTGCTTGTCAACCCCCAGGAATGCACCAGTTCCACTTTGTATTATGCAGCTCTTATAACACACACACACACACACAGAGTGGGGTCTAAAAGTCTGAGACCACTAGTCAAGATACTTCAAGTTTGCATTTGATTTGATTGAAATACACATTTTTTTGTGTATTGTGATGTCACAGAATGCTTGGCTTTCTTAGTTTTAGTCTAAGTGTCCCCAATAAATGTTCAGGTCAGGTGACTATGGAGGAAAGTCCACAACAGTCAGGACTCCTTGGTCTTCTTTTGTCTTCAAGTAGTTATTGTGTTTTGTTTTTAAATGTTTCTGAACCCTCAAACCTCCTGAGTATTTCCAGGAGATATTCAATGTGGTCTCAGACTTTTGGAGCCCACAGCCATGAAGAAAATTAAGAGACCACTGCACATATAATATATATATAATTTTATTTATATTTTTATTTTCATATTTATATATATATATTTTTTTTAATGTAATACATATTTTTAATATATATTTATATTATAATATTTATAAAATGCAGTGGTCTCTTAATTTTTCCCATCGCTGTATATATTTTAATAATCACTTCATTATTGTCCCTTCAGACAGTACGACTTGAGGGAAAGCAGTAAGCGGTCTGAGGTGTTGATTGACCTGACCGAATTCTGTGGGCAGTTGGTGGAGGCCAAGTGTCTGGCTGTCAATCCACGGGACAACAACTACCTAGCAGTGGGGGCCAATGGGCCCTTCGTCCGCCTCTATGATATCAGAATGATCCACAACTACAGGTTAGTCATTCCTGACGGCTTTAATAGTATTATCCTGAAATGAGGAAACTTGAAAGGTATTGGGCCCAAACCCTTTTTTCTTTTTTTACCCAAAAGTGAATATTATTATGCTATTATTAAGTATTCTTATGCAAACTTGGGTAGTATAGAAATGATACATTACAATGTCTCAAACATTTATATAGAGCATATAGCATATTGATCAACTGTGCATCAGCATGCATCATCAAATATTGGCCAAGAGGTTTAACCGATGCAGGAAGTAGAGCTTTGATCACGAGTGTGTAGCAAACTGTCATGGCCTTTTTACTTAAGTGTTGGGGATTCATCAGTCTAGTTTCTGTGCATACCTTACACATGCACAGGTAGAGGTGTTGTGATTGGACTCAATTGTCTTTCTTCCAACAGTGTCAAGAAAACGTTTGCGAACTCTTTGGAATTACCTAGAATTTTCTTACTTACTTAAAATGTGGTCTGATCTTCATCTACGTTACAACAACAGACAAACACGCTCTGCTTGAACTAATAACACACATTGTATTTTTTAATGTGTTCTTTCACACTCACTGTTTAGGCTGAAAAATGTATGTGAACCGCTGTATTTATCCTCTGAAGCATGAGACATACAGCAATGTTGTTTCTTTCGAGAGCACTGGTTTCCTCCGTGGTCTCTTCTCATGAGCACCATTTCTGTACCATGTTTTTCTTACAGTGGACACAGAGCCTTTAGCCGTTTTAGCAGATTACTGTAGGTCCTTTGATGTTTGTTGTTTTTCTTTTTTTTTGAACAACCAGAAGAAACATTTTTGTAGCCTTTGGTTCTACCAGTTACTAAATACCATGGTTCACTTTTTTTTTTCTCCAGCCTCAACCATGAATGTTTAAGCCATGTGTTCAGAGTGCAGAGTGTGTTATTAGTAGTCTATTATTGTGCCTTGGATGAAGATCATGACACATTTTATGAGTAATCAAAGCAGTCCAATCCAGGCAATTCCAAAGGGTTCAAAAACCTTTTCTTGCAATTGTATATCACATGTAGGAAGTCTATGAGTCAGGGCACTTCGGCGGCAGTTCACACATTCTGTGACAGGCAGAAGCCTATCCCAGATGGAGCTGGACAGTATTATGTGGCAGGTGTGTATGCTGCTTCATTGACGTTAGATATGTTGTACAATGTATTGTATGTATCATTATTGGCCCCCTTCGCTCCAGGACATCTGCCAGTTAAGCTCCCAGACTACAACAATCGCCTGAGGGTCCTGGTGACAACTTACGTCACCTTCAGTCCCGATGGCACAGAGCTGCTGGTTAACATGGGTGGCGAACAGGTAACGTGTCCTAATATGGGGAAGAAATAGAGTCTGGCAGTTTTACTTCATTTCTTTTCCATGTTTAAATTATTATTTTTGTTTATGTTTTTGTTGTTGTTAATTTTTGTTTGTGTTATGGGTTCTACAGGTGTATCTATTTGACTTGACATTCAAACAGAAGCCATACACTTTCCTTCTTCCAAAAAAGTGCCAAGCATCAACAGGTATGACGGGGCCGTCTATTTCAGATGATGCTTATTGCATGCACTACTTAAGAGGAATAGTTCACCCTAAAGTGAAAATAGCAGTCATTAACTACTCTCCATTATATTGGCGCTAACTGAAGTTTCCACTATGCAACTCCTGCCCTCTTTCCCTTCAGTTGATAAAGTTTATAAGCCAACAGTTATTCTTATTCTAGCTATAAACTTCCAATGTCTTGTCTGTCTAGAATGATATAAACCTTCTCTGCATAATTTCTCAGTCATTTCATCTTCGGTAAGACTTTAACATACAGTGCTAAAAGAACAGGCTAACTCTCCGATATTGAAAAACAAATACCCTAATGGAAGGCAGTGTCTAGAGTTTTATAGCCTGGTAAAACCAACCTGATTTTGCAAGCTCTGCCTCTATGATTTGATCCCCTTTTGATATGCAAAACTAAGTAAATCCCGGAGCTTGCAAAATGGTTGGTGGTTTTACCAGGCGAGTTTTGCGTACCTTTTATCGTAGACGTTTGTAGAGGTAGATATCATTGGAGTTACTGTATATGTTTGGTAGAATTACATCTTAATCAAATTTACAATTTAGTTTCTTTTTAATTGTCAGTACGTTCCCCCTCCATACATTGAAATATTTAAGCACCATATGTTAGCATAAATCATAACTACTAACACTACTATTACACTACTATTACACTACTATTACACTATATTTACACTAAGTCATAGTTTTCATTTAATTTGCACCAGTAAAAAGTGATGCAGATATTATCTGCAATAAGGGGGTGTTTTCCAATTACATACTTATGAAATACAAGATATCTTCATAGTTATTGATTAATTGTTATGTGGGGAAAAGGCTGCTGCTTTTTATTTCATTTACGAAGAGGATGATGTCTGTAGCTGTGCCTATAGTTTGTAAAATGTCTATTTCTTAGCAGATGTTCAGAACGGAAAAACAACCAATGGTATAACGAATGGAATCCATTTGCCTGCCAGTCACCTCCGATTAACTGAACACAGGATCTGCTCTAGGTAACTACTCTTTGACATTGCTCAATTTGTTGAGCGATTTAAAATATTGAGTTAATTACATACATTAATATGTATGTACAAGCAAAGACTGAGAAACTGAATTAAACAACAAAACATAACGTAATATAAAATAGAATGTTTATCATACACTGACAATGGGCATGAAATAAATTAATATATAGTAGTTTGAGGTTGCATATACCAGTGTTTCAAAATACTGTTCCTGCTGTCATCTCTGCTCTCTCTACCATCCCATCTTTCTATTCTTCCATTCAAGTTCTGGTGAGCTCCCCGCTCACTTGGAGAAGATCAAGCTACAGGCTAACGATGCGTTTGCACGGCAACAGTGGACCCAGGCAATCCAGCTATACAGTTTAGGCATCCATCAGGCCAGCCACAACGCCATGCTGTATGGGAACCGCGCTGCGGCTTACATGAAACGCAAGTGGTAGGTCCTATGGTAACGCCTGAATGTACTGAACTGCCTTTTGCTGTGAGACGAGTGACATGGAGTTGTGTGTCTGACTCATAGGGACGGTGATCATTATGATGCCCTGAGGGACTGTCTGAAGGCTCTGACTCTCAACCCAGGGCACCTGAAGGCTCACTTCAGGCTTGCTCGCTGCCTGTTTGAGCTCAAGTACGTGGCTGAGGCTCTGGAATGCCTGGAGGATTTCAAAGGGAAATTCCCTGAGCAGGCCCACAGTAGTGCTTGCGATGCCTTGGACAAAGACATCAAGGCTGCCCTTTTCTCCAAGACAGAGTCAGGTAAAGAAACAATTACAATTAGGTCATTTAACAGACGCTTTTATCCAAAGCGACTTACAATTACATTATGCTATTACATGGAGCAGGTAGGGGTTAGGCATCTTGCTCAAGGATGCTTACAGGTAGGCCAACTCGAACCCACAACCTTCTGGGTGGGACTCTAACGCCTAGCCCACTAGACTATCCTGCCCCCTGACTATCCTGAAAGATGAACCGGTGATGGGTAGGTCCTAAACATTATTCAAAGGGAGTTTGGATGAGTTTAGATGTCATGAATCAGATTATTTTAGCATCCATGAACAACAGTATCATAAATAAGATAATTCAGTTGATAATTCAAAACTCAAATCCATGAACTAAACCTTTGTAATTAAAACTGGGTTGTTTTGCTTTGGTCTCAGCAGATGACAAGAAAACCAATCTCCCCCATGCTTTCAGACGGAAGGGGTCCATCCCCGAGGATGAGATAGTATTGAGAGAGCGCAGCTTCGACTACAAGCACCGGTACTGCGGTCACTGCAACACCACCACTGACATTAAGGAGGCCAACTTCTTTGGAAGGTCAGTACCTCTCGCCCCGTTTAACTGTATGATTGGTTGTCAGTTAGGAATGCGGTGGAAAGAGACTCTCAAATGCCATTATGACCTAATGAGTTACAATACGAATAGAGTAAATCGGGCACACAATGCCACCTTCAAACTTACTTTGCTGACATGTTTAAGCACAGAAAGCCAACAGAATCAGTCCATGTGCCTTATCGAAGCAGGAAAATGCATACATGACCCAGCAACTACAGTATACAATAGCCTGGGTCCAAGAAGTTTGATTTTAAGGTTGCAGTTTGATACAATTATTTTATGTTTCCTATTGGGGATAGAGGATAGAGGCATATGGATTTAGATAGGTATACTACATTTCTGGTCAATATAATTTTTTGCAATTGTACTGTTAACTATTTATGTAGCAAATTATCATTCTATTGGAGTAATGTAGATTTAGACATATTTTATGTAGTATATAAGCCTAAACGTTTGATATCACATTATCACACACCATATAATAAACACGTATGCAGGTCTTTATCTTATCATTTGTCATTGTATAATTTATTATTATGTATTTAAGTTGATTTTCTATAAACTGTCATTTTTTGACTGATAGTGGTTAATAAAGTATAGTAATATGGCAGCACGCCAGAAAGTTAATGGTAAAATCATCTATTTTTCCCCATCGGGTCAGTGTTACAGGAACTCAGGCTTAGCCTGACAGTTAGCCTGCCCTGGACCAAGTTAGTTTCCCAGCATAAGTTGTCATAGTAACTGAGCTTGAACTATGTTGAATTGGCTTTATGGAACCGAATCAACTGGAAATGAGTCAGACTAACCGAAAGAAGCCTAGTAAACTCGCTTTATGGAACAGGGCTCTGATGTCTCTCATTTTCCGTCTCTCTACAGCAAAGGACAGTACATAGTCAGTGGCTCTGACGACGGCTCTTTTTTCATTTGGGAGAAGGAGACGACTAATCTGGTGAGAATCCTGCAGGGTGACGAATCAATAGTAAACTGTCTGCAGCCGCACCCCAGCTACTGCTTCCTGGCCACCAGTGGCATCGATCCTGTAGTCCGGCTATGGAACCCGAGACCAGAGGTAAACAGATTATCTTTTGTATGTATTATTGACATTTGTCTTGATAACACAACAACGCAGTTGAATGAAGACAGATGAACCTGGATTTCTGTCTTTTAATGTGGGACAATTAAGTATATGAGGTCACAATTATGAATGTTCATTAAAGTTCTCTACGGTCTCATATAACCTATAGTCTAGTGCCCTCTTGTGGGCAGATTGTAGTATTATTTATTATTTATATATTTAAAGCAACAACATTTAAAAAAATAAGTTTAGTCATTTAGTAATAATATAGAACAACTACCAGCACACTCAAATCCTGAGAAATGTCTATGCTATTAAAGCCCTATGTTTTTGCTCATTGCTTTTTTTTATTAAATTTTCTTGTTCTTTTCTTTTTTTTTTAAATCCAGACGGAGATGGAAAACGGTCGTGTGGTAGAGGACATGGAAGGTGCTGCTCAGGCCAACCAGCGGCGTATGAATGCAGATCCACTGGAGGTAATGCTGCTCAACATGGGTTACCGCATCACGGGCCTGCATGGCCAGGAGGGCTCCGACGACGAGGAGAACACAGAGGGTCAAGTACAATGTCGGCCCAGCTAAAAAGGAAAGAAAATCAAAAAAGCCCTTATGCATTCTATGGAATGGAGATAGGAAGCAAGGCACTCTCCCAACTCCCCATGTGTGTGTGTGTGTGTGTGTTTGTGTGTTCGAGCATAGAGGGGACAGCACCTCTGTTTCAATGTTAATTTCCCTCTCGCTAACTGAAAGAAACATTGATTGAGTGAATGTCATGTCCCATCTTTGCACTATGCACCACCCTCCCCTGTCCTAAGAGAGAGGCTTGGTGGACATCACCTTGGGGAGAAAAGATCCACGTAGGGTTCCAGCTATGGCCCTGTCGCCCCTTCCAAACGCAGACAGCAACTCTGCCTCTTCCTCGGCCTTGTGAGGAAGGGGTACACCTTGGGCGAAGCGGAGAGCACTTTTATATCACTCCACAATGTCTCGCTAACAAAGGTCTCGAGCACGTATTCCTCTTCAGTTCTGTGGTGGAAGAGAGACACTACGAGCGAACGGCGAAGCCCCACAGTCAGCTGATCTATTTTCATGGTCAGAGTGTGGCCCCGCGCTCCCAGTTTCATCCATGGAGGGACCCCAGACCCCAGACCAGAAGATTGCGTATACCTTATCTTGTCTGCGCTCCAGTCTGAGTGCAAGGATCACAGCGCCTGCTTATCTCTCAGAGGCTGCACGGACTGGAATCATATTTTCTGTTGTTGGGGTTCCAGTTACAGGAAGCATTGACAGGAAGCCTAGTAGTAACCATCAGAATTGGGAAATGCAATAGTTTCTGGAATTCAATGTATGTTGTTAAGATGTTGGCACTTTGTTTTGTTTTTTATATAATATATAATTGTCTTAAAGAAAGTGTGGTTTCTCAAGGTAAAAGTGATATAATTTGGCCAAACATTAATGTTGCAAATTTTTTATTAAAACATTCAGTATTTGCCATTATATTCTTCTTTTAGTTAAGAGGGAGGTTGGTTTGTTAAGTCCATTTAAACAGCAGTTCTCTACTAGTTGTAGAGATGTTTCGTTGGAGATTATGATTTCTGATTGTATTTACTCTATTATTTAAATAGGTCAGACAAAGTACAAACCATTTGGTATCAATATCAATGTACAAAATCTTGTCTGGGCCAGACAGAGAAACAAACGTGAGCCTCTATGCGAATTTTTGGTATTTTGGAATTAGTGTATAATATATAAAAGCTTGTATGCATATGAGCTTGTAGCCTTTCCATGCAACAGATCATATTACAGTATATTGGAGGGGTGTAGGATTTGGGTTTCCCTCCTGTGTTAACCTGGCACTATTCCTCTGATGCAGCCAGATGTTAAAGTGATAGTTCTTGTATGGGTCTTATCAGACCATAGTTGTGGGCAAGCAAGTAAAGGAACCTTCTTTTCCCAGACAGCTTATTGGGCCTTCTTTGGTCCGTGATAGAGTCGATGTTAAGCGGTAAGTCCAACGTGCAACACGAGGCTTCCATACGTTTTATTTTTTCTGTTTAAATAATTTGAGATGCATACATTTTTCTTTGAGGAATCATGTACTTCTCTTTGCTGCAAACAAATAAAAAAAAAAGATTATTCCACTTCCATGTCTGGACTCCTAGTACTTGGTTGCATTGTTTTTGTCCCATAGGTATAGAATGTATACCACAGCACGTATTGCAGCTACAGCAATCCATTCTTATAATTTTCTTTGCTATCTAGGTTGGAAAGATGCAGACCAGGATGCTATGAGCTCTGTGTCCTATTCCTTTCATTTATCAATGTCTTCTGCTCTCAACATTTGCTGACTATTAAGCTTTAAAATGTGTGAGCACACTACATCACAACCAAGTAGTACTGTGGCGGGGATCACATGGCCCACATACACGAATGAGGTGACCCAGCTTGAGGCATAATAGGGATTTCAGTGATAAAGCACATGGCTGAATTCGAGAAAGCCAGGGGGATGTCACTAGGCTACACTCTGTGTTTAGAAAAGGACACTTGCAAACAAAATATGTTTAGTTTATTATTATGATAATATAAGTGAATAGACACTTTTGTCTATTTTACTAAATGTAAAATGTAAATGTAGACACTTTTATTATAATTCCATCAGTTAACATGTCATGTGCGTCCTGTTTGTTTATATATTTATATACTGTTTATTTAACTATTTGAGTTTATGATTATGATTTAAAAAAAATATGAAAGCTATGACAAATCTACCGCTCATCGAAAGGGATACCCAAGCACTGTGAGCACACTGATTTACAGATGTACAGCACCTCTGTTACTGAGTGATTTTACGGGCCTGGAAAAAGTTTTCCTGTTCACATGTATTGTAGATTAGCGCAGGTGACCTACACACTTCCGTCTTGCGTATACGTCACGGGCCGTCAAAATACAGTGATGGCGGAGGAAGACGATATCGACATAATGATGAACTACCACGGGGGTTTTGAAAAAATTGATCGAAAAAATTGCCGTTATCCTTATTGTATCGTTTGGACACCTATCCCCATTTTATCGTAAGTAATGTTTCCCTGTTTCTCTGTTGCTAGCTTGCTAGCTTGATTAGATTATAGCAGTTGAGCTAAACCAGCATTTTAATATTTTGTTACAAGCTAACGTTACAGTAATGTAAACAACGTGATTGCTATCTAATTTGCTCAGTTAAAATATAGAGTTTATAAAATTGATAACCATGTTTCTTGTCAATGCTTCATGCAGGTGGCTTCTCCCCTTCATTGGGCATATGGGTATATGCACCTCTTCAGGAGTCATAAGGGATTTTGCAGGATCATACTTTGTCTCGGTGAATATAATTCTCTGTACTGTTATACCGAAGTGAGTGAATTAGCTTATCATACCACCACAGGAAAAACAATGCATGTTCCTGTAATTTCTGTCCTAAAGTAAACAAATCTTATCCTATAATCTGTTCTGTGATTTGGGGATTAGGACTGCTGATGACAACAATAAAACTCCTTGTATGTCTATCAAGCAATTATTGTTGACACGTTGAGTCATTTTTGAGCCGTTACTTATTTATATATTATTATTATTAGCCTTTACTTATTTTTTTACTTATTATCTCTTGTTTCTCTTTGCTTGTCTTGGGAAAAGGTTGAATTGATAATTAATGTTCTCTATTAACAACTTTCAATTGGTTTCACAGGAGAATAACATGGGCTTTGGTAGACCAACAAAGTAAGTTGATTTATTGGATTTTTCCACCCTATTCAATATCTGGGTCATAGAGGATCACACTTTGCATGTAAACATGACCGTTATCAGTAAAACAGAAAACTAATTTTAGGTACTGGAAGCTGGATGTTGACAAGGTGTGTGGCAATGGTCCTGCAACCTGGGACAAAGCAGTCCACGATGCATCTGAGGAATACAAATGCAGGCAGGTACGTTGGGAATATTTCATATACCTAGAACATTGTTGGTCATTTTAAATGACAGCAACACTGTAAAACAACATACATATAATGGTTGTGTATGTTTTGTCTGTCACAAATATAAAAACGACGATGTTGAAATTGTGACATATTATTGGGGGACTTTTAAATCTAGATGTGTGAGGAATGTAAGTAAAGCCAAATGGCAAGATGAGCTACAGCAGTGTACTATGTGTGGTGCAATATAATTTGTGGCTAAGTGAGTATCTGAACTGTGCCTTCTCGAGTTGTTATCGCACTATTGGTGTGCAAGACAGTCTTTTATGGAAGATATTGTAAAGGCATGATGAAGTGTGTTTGTGTGCCTTCGCTTTCCCTGTGGGACCTTCATTTAAGTGTAACATTATAGGCCAAGTGTAATATTTACAAAGGTTGATAAAGCTGTGTAGCTACCATACAATAAACTCAGCCGATAGTTTTGATTTACTGATACTATTTTTATGTTATGAATGGTGGTCGATGTTGACAAATTATGTTTATGCAAAAAAAAATCTGTTATATTTGAGAAGTAGGTGGGGATCGAGGAGTCTAAACACAATACGAATATTAACATCTAGATCTAATAAGATATAATATAATTGGTATTTATCTCCACGCTTCTTTGCACTTCTGGTTAGATGCTAACTGTATTTCGTTGCCTAGTACTGAACTGACAATAAAGTTGAATCTAATCTAAAATAATCTAATCTAGATCTGAATGGATGATAATTAAATATTTTTACTTGTTTTGTTTTAGCACAATCTGTGTTGTGATAACTGCCACTCTCATGTTGCCATGGCTCTCAACCTCATGCGATACGACAACAGCACATCCTGGAACATGGTTAACCTCTGTCTTCTGTGTCTCATCCACGGAAAACACATAAGGTAAGCATTTTAGTACCAACATGTCATCTTATTTTAGTTTAAAAAATAAATTGCTGTCAGTTTTTTTTCCACTGGGGTTTGACATTTTGATAGTAAGATAGACTAAATAGATCACACAACTGTGTGCATATCAGAAGGGGAAGCATGTTTACTAACAATATAGACCCAAAAAACAGGCCTGAAGCACATTTAATACGTCCTCTTCTATTAAGCAGCTCTGCAATTGGGTGCTTTGACATATGGTTCAGAGAAACCCCCTCATTATTCTCTGTTGACCCACATAGAGAATATTGTCGTCACAGCTTTTGCTGCCTCTGCATTATACTCCCAGGGCATAGAGTCTTTAAACAGAGGAGAGTCAGGTAATACATCACTGACAGAAGGGCTCCCTTCTAAGCCACCATTGGAGGTCACCTCTCCACTGGGGCTCCCTCTGCTGGGCGTGGAGCTGGAAAGGACAGTAGGACATAGACTGGAGCAGGAGTGTTGACCCTCTGGGAGGCGAGAGATTTGTCCATGTGATACGCAACAGACTTCCCATGTCCTTGCCGCCCTAGTAGAATGGAGAGTGTGTTTTTTCCCGCAGTCTCATGCTACAAAAACACAATAAAAGTCTAGGTTTTATTGATTTATTGTATTTTCTTTTTTCTTTTAGCTGTGCGGCTTTCCTTAAGACCTGGCTACCCTTCCTCATGCTGTCCGGTGCCATCACCACCTTCATCCTCACTTTAAACCTACAGTAAACCCTATAGGAGGGTCTGAATAGAATAAGATGGGTGTATTTTAAATTACAGATGAATAACCACATTTAATGGGACACTTCCAACATGTATTCCTTGTAATCCTCTCCCACAAATGGAGGAAAGGAAATAAACAAAAATAGGCAATCATCCTTCAACACAAATGTCTAATTAAAAACCAGTTTAATGTGATTCTCCTATTGGCAGTCGATTCTACTGTATAAAATAAGAGAATTGTTATCTTCTTATGTGTTTTTTGTACTAATTTAATCTTTTAAAAACATTTTGACCCATTTCTTTAACCCCTTTTTCCCTGTTGGGTTATATTACCAAACTACAGCAATACAAGACTATAGTTAGTTTATGAATGATATGTATTTTGTTTTTGATGTTGTGTATCTCAAATGAATATAATTTATAATTTTGTACAGTATTATGTCATTTGTGTGGCTTTATTTGAGTGTATACTATATAAAGTCTCTTTTATATTTTATAGACTCAGTGTCTAGCTGTAGGTCCCCTGTACCTTTAAGAGGGCTATGCACCGTCTCCACAAGATGCGTGTGATGCATTATAAACTACCATCAGGAGCCTTTTATTCTCAGAGAAGAGCAGGTGGAGAAGGAGTTTACCACTTCTATAGTACTTCATGAGTTTGTGGGAGCGGAAGCTGTATCTCTTGAGAGAGCACTGATACCACATTTTGAATTCAATTAATTTATATGCATGTAATCCTAATACATATTGTGGTGTTTTGACACTTTTTAGATATGCGTAATTTTGTAAACTGCATATTTTTCTCTTTATTGTTTGGTGCACCTTACGAGTGCTTGGAGTGTCCTTTTGGCTGTGAGTGTTTTGCTGCCACACACACAGTGAAATGTATTTCTAAGGACCTGCACATGGTGCCAAACACTATTCCAAGATATGCAAGGACTTTGATCATCACTGGGAATAATATACACCGAATTGGACCCGATTCATTTACAGAACTGCAGAATGTCACCAACATCATTTTGAGCAATAATAGGTGAGGATATTATCATCAGTTTATTTTTCAGAGAAGATGTCATGCATCTTATTTAAATTGTGTTGATTTAACTGTAGTTTCCCTTGTGTGTATCTAAAATACAGTAAATTGCATGTCTTTCTGTCAAAGAAGGTTATATTTACTTGTTTCCATGTATGTAAACACTGAAATTACATATACATTATTACAGTACATCTGTCAAACATTATTAAATTACAATTACTTGTAAAAGACAGGTCTTACAGTGTTTAGAAATTTTTCTAGGATTACAGAGGTGGCGTCCCACAGCTTCTCTGCCCTGTCCAACTTGCGATTTCTCGACCTTAGTGGCAACCACCTAGCGCTGATCCATCCGGAAGCTCTCAGCATACCAGGCAGCCCCCTTCAAGAGCTCAACCTCAGCTGCTCACTGTACAACTCCACCTCCCGGACTGACTTCTCTACTGCCCTCCGATGGGGTGGTCTGTTGGGTTTACTTCGCCTGGACCTTTCCGGAAACAACCTAGTGTTACTCCCCCCAGGAATGTTTTCCCACCTTCCTAACCTGCAGCAACTTCTTCTCTCTAACAACTCCCTGGCATCCATTTATGATGGCACCTTTTCTGGTGTTAACCATCTAGAGTTAATAGACCTGACCTACAATGCCTTCAGGGCATTCAGTGCTGATGCGCTGCAAGAGCTGGCAAGGCTTGGGAAAGCTCGCATTCTCCTCGGCCACAACCCTTACATCTGTTCTTGTGAGATCCGAACCTTTGTGGCGTGGCTGAACACCTCCTGGGCTCAGGTGGCTGATGTAGAAACCGTGAGTTGTGCGTCACCTAAAGGGTTACGCGACACACGTCTGCGAGGTCTTGGGATCCATGCCATCGGCTGCAACGCCCCTGTCCAACTAGAGGTGTCTGACCTCTCCCTACAGACATCCTATGTCTTTCTAGGGTTGGTGCTGGGGTTTGTTGGTATGGTTTTTCTCTTTGTGCTATATCTCAATCGCAAAGGCATGAAAAAGTGGATAATTGACATGAGAGATGCTTGCCGGGATGTGCTGGAGGGATATCATTATCGCTATGAGATCGACTCGGACCCTCGTCTAGGGCATATCTCAAGGGACAGTGGTGCGGGTAGGGGGCAGGGACGTTTTGGAGTTGCCCCTTCACCACAACTTCCTTCTGACACACAGCTCAAACAGGTGACTACCTCTCCTCCTGTGAACTTATGATCCCCAAGTCAGGAGATAAATGTGAATAATGTATATATGCATAAGGTTTGGGAAGTTTTGATGATGACAGTTTTTAAAAGTTCATTTTAGATTTTATGCCTTCTTAAATACACTGTTATCTTTACTTATGAACCCCATTTAATGGACAAGTGCCTATTTGCTTATGAGGCACTGCAGTCGGCTTTCCATCAGTGGGCCTCCATTTACTTTACATATCATCATCATTATAACTTTGATTTTTATAAAAATATATAGGTTACATTTAGTAATTTGTCTACCATAGTTCTCTCATTTAATGTTTTTCTCTAGCTCTAAAAATAGACAAGAATATATATATTTTTTTGTCAAGTACTGTATATTGCAGAATAGCATGTTTACTTTCTTGCATGTAAAAAGCATGTAGGTTGGTTTTTTTCCCATAAGGCAGATGTTAGCATAAGTTATTAAAAAAAAAATAAGTAGCCTACTATATGCGTGTATGCGTATGCAGTACATTGAATATACAATGTAATGTGTAAAATGTAATTTCTGTGTATTTTCTGTGTATTTTCGCTGGTAATTTATAGTTTATATCATATCGAAGATACTAGCCATTATGTTAAAATATTGTTTAATTGTTTAAATATGAAATTAAATATTGCAATACTTCTTGTATTCATTTTAAATTACAAATAAACTACATCATCAGGCTATGCAGAGTGATCGCTTTACCCGATAGGCCTACTATTTCCATTCTTCAACAGAAAGATGATTAAGTGTTTCCACAGAGGGAAAATGGGACAGGATGAAATATCATGTCTGTAAATACACCTGCTGGCTCTGCAGGTGTGGACCTCCCTCTTTCTCTCCGTCTATGTCTCCTTCAGACCTGCAGTATGAGAGAGTAAAAAACAGAATAGTAAGCTCCACTGCGTTATGTAATAATATCGTATAGGCCCAAATTACAAACACGCTGTGCACAAGTTGTCCATTGAACAGATCAATAGGAATGTAAACCTGGCCTGCGCAGTCGTGCTGAATCTGTTCCCCCACCGAAATTGTTTATTAAGCAAATTGCAAGTCTCATTTTAAGAAAAAAAATGTACCAGCTACTAAAAATATAAAGCTAATATAATCTTGCTGACGAGATAATACAAACTCTAGGCAAAGGAACAATTTTGGTTGTGGCACGTTTTCAGCATAACAGCACGATCAGTCTCTTCGCCAAATTCATATCCGCCTTATGTGACGTCGTCAATTACCTGTGGGTGGGTGTAGGTTTTTGTAGTTAGCTGTAGCCGCAGGTAATAACCAAACATTGGAAGTCTCGGGAACACAACACTGGAATTTACCAAAAGGAAACGACACGAATAAGACGAGTTGTGCGTTCGACAGTGACAACTGAAATTTGACACATTTTCCTGGATTTGAAAGTACTCGCTTGGGAATTTCTGTTAGCGAAAGCCATTTTTTTTCTTTTAGCGCGTCAAGAAGAATAGTTTTCTGTGATACTTCCGTGGTTTATCGCTAGTCAAGTTATTTGGGCTTAACAACCCAAACCATTTCCTCATATGCGGTGAGTATACGTCATTACATTTGGATTTAGGTAAACTCTCAGATGCTGGTTAAACAATAGTTTTCTGGGCGCGACGGCTGAACCAAATTTGTATTAATACAGGACGCAATGTGTTTCTCTCTATTCCTTTTCTATTCTTCTCTCTGACTTATGCTAAATGTCCCCGAAATTAAAATAAAACAGGTTTTAGGGAGGTAAACTAAGTGGTTCATCGTAGATGGTAAGTTTTGTTTATGGCCAATGGACAAAAGTGAAATTGGGTATTTACAAGGTTTATTTTCAACTGCTCCCACACAGGTCTCAGGCACTCTGAGCCATGCCTGGCAACAGCACAGGGGCTCCTCAGACGTCCCGCCACCACAAACAGCACATTTCCAGAACAGATGGGTACCGACAGGGTCGGACTATATCCAGGGACAGCAATACCAGCCAAGAGTCTTACAAAGACCACCATGGGGAGCACACACAGGACCATCGCGCCGGCTCTTCCCGGCACTCGGAGGCCAAGCATAGTCGCAGAGGCCACTCGAGGAACACTAATGTTCGGGGATCAGAGCTGATAGGCTTCATTCCTGGGTCTGCGGATAACACACCTACTAGCAGACATGCCTGTGGGTCCTGTGCATCTATGGGCTGGAGTGGCTGTAAGGCCCTCATCTGCTGTGTGCTGACGTGTGGTTTTTATGGAAGCCGTGAGCCCTGCCTGCCTGTCAATGAGACCTCCACAGACCACCCATCAAAAACGGCTAGCGAGCCCCACCCTCCTAATGGCCTGGCTCTATCCAACCCCACCTGTGGCATGCCTCTGGAGTCCAGCAAGTCAAACAAGCCCTCAAAGCTGCCCACCAGCGACAGCTTCCGCTACCAGGATGTGCGTATTGCAGGGCAGACCGTTGTCTACCCGCCCTCCGCTCCCAAACGTACCCGCACGGGGGGCAAGGGGGACAGCCAGCGGCCGGTCAGCAACACGAGCCTCTACTCGCGGGAGGACCTGGACCTGGACGACCTGAGCGACACGGGCACAGACATTGACTCTCTCATCACCAAGAAGCTGCTGGAGCTGTACGCCTTGCACCAGATAGACCAGCTGGCCAAGTGCACCTCCGACTCCTCGTTCTCCCGCAAGACCAACGAGATCAGCGAGCTCATCTACAGTATTGCCCATGACTATAACCTGGAGGAGCAGGAGGCAGAGTGCAAGCTGGTGCACGGCGTTATCCGCATTAGCACGCGGAAGCGCAAGAGCAGCCGGAACCCCCAGTCTGTACAGCGGCCCAATGGGAGGAGTGACGGCACCCTCCCTGACAGTGGCAACGAGACCATGACCAATACCTTGAGCAGCGACAGTAAGATATGGGCTTGACGTTGAACCGCAACACCGCGCTGTTTGCGATTTAGCTAATTTAGCAGACACATTTACCTGAAGCATTATATGGAGTCAAGTTATAAGTAGCATGTTGGGGGTGTGGTGTGTCTTGCTCAAGGATGTTTCGGTAGGGCCCATTGGGGGGGTTGAACCAGGACCTTTTGGCTGGTAGTCAATAACCTTTAGACCATTATCTGTATTTTAACAATGTTGGCAAAATATACTATAGAATTATTTATCATATACTGTACCAGTTATAGACCTATCATCATATGAACCTGTTTTTAAACAAAAACAAAAACTAATTGCATTTTAGGAGCTATGTCGTGGATATTATTTGGTAATTGGGATAGGTCACTGGGTATTCTGTGATGACAGGGTTCACTGAATTGATCTCTTCCACTGCATTGCTTAGTAGTCTGGACCAAACTTTTGTTTTGTGCAGCATACCGTGTGTGTATGTGTTTGTATGAACATTGCTACTTGTCCCCTGTTACAGTGCCTGAGGTCAAAGTGTCAGAGTTGACATCATCAGATGAACTAGCAAGACAAATGAGACACTACAGCAATAGAAGTAAGTATTGTAAACATAAATTCCATAACTGTCTCTCTAATTTAATTCTCAGGAATAAAGGCATTATTTTATTCCAGCATCATCATTTGGGTGAATGTGTCTGTGTGTATCTGTTTTTAGTATGATGTAATAATAGAAATAGTCAATGGTGGGCTCTGCTGTCTTGGTACAGTCCATACCTGTTCTGGTCACTGAGGTATATTCAGTCATGAGCCAACAGGGCTCAGTGTGTTCCCGCTCTATTGTGCCCGCTGCAGCTACAGGCATTCTCTTACCTCCTCTCTGCTTTCTAGTACCATAGCAGGCTTTGATGGGACTCCTGTAGAGTAAACCCCCTACATTCCTGCCTTTTCTCTGTGAATTGCAATCGTGCACTTTACTAGTTGTCTCCTCCTCCAGCGCCACCTTACACCCACCCATCGCCCGGGCCTGATTTTCCCCTCTGGCGCAGGGGTCATACTTCACCCCCAAGTGAAGCAGCATATCATATTGCGTTAAATATATGCCACATAATGTACTGTTGGTTTTTATGTAATTCCGTGGACAGCTCAGGTTACAGATGGCTTACTGTGCAGTGGCTTCTCTTTTTGTTCAGCGGTGAGCTGGTTGCAAGGAGGGGATATCTATTACATGAATCAGAGTACAGCACTTGTATGTTTCCACACCTTTCAGCTGTTCTGGGAATGTTCCAGTGCCCCAGACAAACTAACTCACAACTGTTGCCATTGCTTACACACACTTTAGATTAACTGTACCTGCCACTCTGTTTATGATCTATTCTTCCTCCTCCATCTGTCAATCTCAAATTTTATTTCCCTGACAGCGTACTCGTCCAGCTCCGCGACCGTCTACTTGCCGTACCACCAGGAAACCCAGACGGATTCGTCTGGAGCGCCGCTGCTTTACGTCCTCTGAGCGATCTCTCACACACACACACACACACACACACACACACGGCAGAGACCCGCCATCTCGGACAATTTTGTACAAATGTTGTTGTTTTTTTCTAGCTTGAATTAAGGATTAACACTGTTACTGAGCAAAGCACCTTGTCTCCTGGATGGATGTAGTTGTCCCTTCAGTTGAACTGGTAGCGATATTGGAGTGACCTTGAAGTTAATGGATCTCTGTATGAAAGGAAGCAGCCCAGCTGGCCTCCATCTATGCTGCATTCATTCCAAAATGTATTTTTTTTTCCATTTGGATCAGTTTGCTATGTATCTAGTTGTTTCTGTACTAGCATAGATGTATCTTTCCATGCTTTCATTCCAATTTTTTTTTTAGCAAAGGTTGCAGGATGGATGCTGATCCATATACACAGCCGTCTTTTGTTTTTTTTTGTTTTCTGTGAGTGTTTGTGTATGTGTGCATGGGCAGCAATTTTACAGATTTTGCCCTGTACACTATTACTGAGTATTTTTAAGCCATATTTTGATATAAATATCTTTAAATGTTACGTCTTTGGCTTGGCCAATCCTTGTGTGTGTGTGTGTGTGTGTGTGTGTGTGAGAGAGAGAGAGATTCATTTCTGCAGCCATCTATTGTTAGTAATCAAGTCATTCCAATGCACACGATTCCTGTTCTCCTGGAAAGCATGATTGACTCAGTCACATTTAGCCACTGTCTCTTAAATTAAGCTTTCGAGCTCATCTCCCTTAGGTCACGGTGTTGTATCAGGTAAGCTTTTTCCGCCCTTAGCAAAATGGGGAACTTGTTTGGCTAGTTCTGAGAAAAGGGAGGAAATACAATCCCAGGGATTGTCTTTGTCCTTTGGTGAATGAAAAAGTACTGAAGAAATTTACCTGATTTCAGGAACCTTTCTCTTTCCCTGCCAATGCAAAGGAATGGCATGTAATTGTATATTAGATAATATAGGTATATAATTGTTTCTAAAGACTTCACAAAATTAAGGTTTTAAAGAGTCTAAATCTGGACCATCACGAATAGATTCACATTTGAATCCTTTTTTTTTTGTATTTATTTTTTTGTTTAGTGATTTCTCATTCCTTGAAACATACTGTATGTCTTAAGACCAGTTGTCAGAATAACAATCTGGTGAGTTGATTGACTTTCCATCTGGTTTGTGCAGTGTGTTGCAGTAACCCCCTTTTTCTGGCTCTATGCCCCCACCAACACATTCCTGTTTTACCTGTATGAGGTGACATGTAAACGCACACTGTTTCACAACTAACATACCACAGGTAAGAAACAGTCATGAGGACGCTTTTTTTTTTTTAATTCTCATTGACTTAACTAGTTTACGGTCAATCCAACTACAGCCCATATCTTTAGCACAACACTATCACTCTCCTTTCCCTATAAAATAGGTCATGATGTGGTCTTAACAGATATTCTTAGTTTATAACCTCGACCTTTTTAAAGAGAAGTTAGTAGTCAAATTTGATTTTAGCCAAGCAGACTGAGCAAACAAAGTTGACTTCTAATAATCACCGTTAGAGGGGGACAAAACACTAGACAATCACTTATGTCTAAAAGGGATGTACTGTATATCAAGGTCTTCTCGCTATTAACAAAATGCAGGTGTCTACTTAAGACATTATTTTGATTGATTAGAAAATATCACATGCTTCAGTAGCAGTTTTGAGTCTTAAAATAAGGATACATTTATGTACAAAAATATATTTATTTTGAAATAGTCTATTAATACAGGCAAACAAAATACAAGTATGTCCACATCTCTCATTACATTTTACAGACATAGCATGGTGACCTCATTTTCAAAACACATGAAGTATAATAAATTCATAGTGTTATGCACAATGTATAAAACAATATATTTAATATTTTATGTAATGTAGTGGTTATTTGACCACTGTCAGCCGTTTATTAATTTCACAACAAAACAATGTCCAAAGTTAAGAGAAAGCTCTGTTCTGTTTCACTGACATTACACCTTATCAACTGAAGAGCATGTCAACCAGCAGTTCCAGGAGATCAGCCTGGCCAATCAGAGGCCGAAAGAAGAGTTCAGTAATAAAGCTAGGAGTGATTGTTTGCAGCATTGAGGCGGTGAGCAGGATGTGGGCGAAGCGTCCCTGGTCCTTTGGATGAAGAGGCTGGACTACTTCTCTGAGGGCGTGTTGAGCTTCCTGTTGCAAACCTTCAACGAACAGGGCTGCCTTCAGGTCTGGCACATCTGTTTGAATGTAGAAATGTGAGATTAGTTAGACGTGTACATAAATACCACTCTCCATTCTCTGAAATGTGTTTGTCATTAAAAAATACCTAAAGATTATTTACATATGAAATATGTTTTAGTAATTTACCTCACCTGGATTAAATATCATGGTCCCTTTGAGGTAAGCGTACTCCTTGGGGCTCAAATCCAAACTCCAAAATTTTTTGAGGCAGGAGTTGAGTTTGCCAACAGCAGCCATGGTGGGCTGCTCTCTCGCCATGTCAGAGCTCTCCTGACAGTTCAGGAGAATCCTTTTTAGCATACTGTCAGCAGGGGTGTCTTTCACCTCAAACTTCACGCCTTCTTGAGCCAGACCCAAGATGAAGAGCGGTGTCCATGACTTCTGAAGAAGTGAAAATTGGTCCTTCGATGGAAGCTGGTTAAATGCAGGTAAGTTCTTCATAAACTGAATGGTTTTGACCAGAACCCCAGAAGCCTCTTGACAAATCTCTGATGGTCTTTTTAAGCACACTGTCCGTCTTAGCTCACAGTTGCATCTGTGCGGGTTATGGTTGTAGTTACGGTCGTTTTGCTGAGATCCTCTATTATCCATTTGGCTGAGGATGTTGTAAAGGATAGCATTGGAATGTCTATCACTCTGGTCTGAGCAATGACACCCGTCCATTTTTTCTTTAAATTAAGTAAATCTATGCAGTTAAATGCTATTGCTGTGTCACAGAGACTGGTCTTCATGAGGTTGTGAGTGTTACTGCTGTTCCCTTCCACTATGCTTCTATTTATAAAGCCAACCCACCCAGCTTTGTGGACCTTGATTTGTCAATACACAGTCAGTGAAAAACAACTTTGTGCGGTGACAGGTGGCTGACTGAACGACTCTGAGAAATAGATAAGCGTTCATCAATGAAAAGGAACTGATGGAGAAATGCCTGAGGGTAGACCTTATCTGATCACCTGTGTCATTAACCCTGGTAGTACCAAGCTACCAAGGACTGCAGAGGTAATCAAGCACACTATATATCGGTGCACACTGCCAGCTCACACCTAAGATTTTGGAATGAGGCCAACGACAGAATGGGGGCATTGACCTGTGAAGTAGGCCATTGAAAAGCATAGATATTTTTCTATAATTGATGAGCAGTAGCCTGCATATTCATTTGCCAATAATTTATATTATTGACCCGCTATTTGACATTGTAGCCTACAGGTAAAAGTTATTTATAATGTCTTATTGCTCCCCACAATATTTTTTCATTTTGTGATTTAGATGTTAACGGTTAAGAAAATAATAATGAAATATTGTCATTGCAATTCACAATTTCTCATTGAAAACACTGTTTCTTTCTATTTACACATTCTAGCAATTACTGGCACTAGGTACAAGTGGTCCATGCCATTATAATTATGAGGAATTGTGCCAAGGACAATAGTAACACTGATAAGAAAATTAATTAGTGTATTAAATAAATCAAAGACAGTGTACTGTACACTGCTGTAGTTACTGGATAGTTCAGGTTACTCACATTACACTTTATACGTTTTTTTTATGTATGATATACCTACATGTGGCATAGGATGGAAAATCTCACAAAATACATGTGTCTGATGCAATGAGCGGGGGAGTCAAGGTCAGTCCATGATTTGAATGATGGTAATAAAATAATTTTTATGTGCCAGACACAACTGGCAGTGCCAGTCGATGAATGTTTGTTTTACTTTATCTGTGTTTATGCCCTGCTGTCCTGTCTCCAAACTCACAATTATGTTCTATTGGACACAATTTTCATCTTATTAAATCATGCACTGCATATAAAGTGATACATGTGAGACATAAAATCTCCAGTACCAGAATGCACAAATACTCACAGAAACTATGTATAGATCAATGATTTCCTGTATGCTTAGTGGTTTGTTTTATTTTGTTACACCTTAGGATCTGCTATACTTTATGTATGATACTGTATGTATGAAATATTTTCCCTTAAATTTGGCCTAGCATATGTTTATGCCCAGCGGTCCAAATAAAATTCAAAATCTCACAATTGTGTTCTTCAGGACACAATTTTCAACTTAATAAATCATGGCTTATGTGTCCGGTATGCACAAATACTCACAGAAACTATGAATAGATCACAACACACAAGGATTTCCCATATGATTATAAGTGATTTGTTTTATTCGGTTACACCGTAAGGTCTGCTATACTGTGTGTATGAATCATCTTCACTTGAATTTGGCCCAATACTCTCAGTTATCCAGCTCATACTTACCTCACCGATCATGCATGCCGACAGTTGTAAAGGCTTGAGATAAGGCCTGTGTTTATAGCGGCTAGGAGCAGGCAGAGACGGGCACGGAGGACAGCACGTCTAGATAAAAACTTTTTTTTTTTTTTTTTAACTGTCCTTCATTTAATAAATGGGGTAACTGCTGTAATTATGCAATGGTATAGTGACATACCCACAGATTTTCCAAGGGAGATGATTCATGATGTAATAACAACATCCTGAACCTTTGGTTTACTTGTTTTATCACCTTCACAATAGGCAACTTTTTGTTTATCAATAGAATACGTGCTGTAGCACACGTCACACTGTAAAAGCAATGATTTGGAACTATAGATTGTCTGTGCATTGAAGAGAACTATTCTTTGTAATATTTCTCTCGTAATTAATGTGTTCTTTTCTGTCATGTGTCAATGAACCCATGGTGTCAGTTATAGGCCACCATTGCCTCTGTGTGCATGGTTCACATCATGTCCATTATGTCCTTGACCCACAGCTAAGTTAACAGAAGTTTAGGTGCAGCAGTCCCTTTCAGCAAGGTCATTCACCTGCTGTGACAGTGGCCTCTTTTGACGACAGGGCAAAGTGTTTATGATGTTTCTATGAACTCTACAATCTGCGACCACCGGAGACCTTTACCTTAATAATCAAAGATTGAGGTTGACTGAAGAGGGATTTTCCTTTTTTACGTTTTGTTGACACTGATTTATATTACAGTAATTATTTTAGGATGTATTGTTTGTGTGTGTGTGTGTGTTACTAATGCAAAATACAGTGTTTGAATTGCATATCCCTGGAAGATTCTTGCCAATATAGTAATAAATGTAGTGTAACAGGTTATAAATACAGTAAGGGTGTAAAATTATGTGCATAGTGATGCCAGGAAGTAGAAGTCAAGTCTATAGTTTTACTGCCTATTACTATCAAAATAGTGCCATAAAAGGAGTTGAAGGCCAAGACGCCAAGTGTAGTAAACTCATATGGGCTTTACATTCTTGAGGTGGAATAAAATGAATTATTTCTTTGTTTCTTTCAGTCTATATATCTATCGGGTTTGTATTACATTAAAAAAGGTCCTTCCTTTGACCCACTTGACTTCCCTGTAGGAAAATTTGCTTTTCTATTTGCAGTATAACAACAAAATGTGTATCATTTTTCAGAAAGAAGTTACGGGAATGTTTGGGAAGATAGTATTCAGGTTTAATCTTTATGTCCGATGTTACTACTACAAATAAAGTCAATGATAATTGAATGCTTCATATTACGAGTACACTCTACGTTATCCGGCAGGTTAAAATATCAAGGGCCAAAATGTCCGGTGTGATATTTACGCCTAATAAATCACAGAATTTATAATGGCATATTAGATAGATAAATATGTTGCCACGACAACTAAAATGTAAACTTATACTCCGCAACGACAATGACATTCACTGTGTCATGAGTGGGCTAAGCGTTCAAAAGCCTATAGTGCGCCGCACACACTCAAAAGTGTAATCCAAATGTAATTATTAATAACCCAAAAATATAGGTGACAACTGATTCTGTCTCCTTTCACACATGAAATAAATGTCCCAAAATAATCAATCAAGAAGACTAGTGTGTGTTTCTGCAGTGTAGCAGCCTGGCCAGACACAGAATGGAATACGGCAAAGCAGTAAAGCGTAACCACGTCGGTGTCGTAAATATACACTATGACTAGTACTGGAGAAGCAACGCAGTCAGTTTCGCTACCTTGGCTTTCGCAGCTCGGAAATTTCGATCAGCGCCATGCACTAGTGTTGCGAGCGCAGCTTCTCAATACTTGGTACTCGTATTGGTCTTAAAAATATTGGTATCAGTGCACCTCTAAATAAATGTGTTTTACTGATTGATGCCTAAAATGTAGATGTGGAATAAGACCTGTCCTGTTTGGATGATGGACATGGTTTGTGACACCTCAGCATGTTGGAGGTAGCCTACTCCATGTTTGTTCCAACCTATCAAGAAGAGAAAAGAACACAAAGATAAAGTTAAAAAGGCAACCATTCAGTGGGATAATAGAAGCTCGGCTTGGACTATTTGAACAGAAAGTATGACTAGGTATACCCTATCATAGTGGGTTGAAAATGATAGGATAAGTCACATCAAAAGTCACATTATTAAATGCTATGTTTCAAAATGCTTTGGTGCAGCCTCTGTGGAAAACAGTTACAAAAAAGGGGGAACTGAAAGATGCCATGCGCACATTACAAATGTATTCCCATAATGAGTATGCTAACACATACCATGTCGGAAGTGGTTATTTGAAGGAACTGTGGTTCTGAGCGATTTCCCCTTATACAATGTGTCCTGTACAGGACTGTATGTTCAACTGTTGACAAATGTACTAATTGTAAGTCGCTTTGGATAAAAGCGCCTGCTAAATGCTGTAAATGTAAATGTAAATGTATCGAACATGTACACTTTCAGGCTTATGGGGTGTGGAGACTTATTGTTTTTCAGACTCTTGGGATATGTCTGATTCTATAAAACATAGACAAGATGACAAAGTAGTGAAATATTGCTGTACATTTTTTAGATTTAGATTTAGGCACATTTTACTTTTGTTTTGCTTATGTTATTCTGCATATCCTGTAGGGATCACACTCGTGCATTGATTCACATCAGTCAAACTGAGACTGACCCAGCAGCTTGTTACTCAAAAACTACCCAGCACTGTTGAAATAACCCCAAAAATGACCCAACACACTCAACCCAGCATTTGATTTGAAAAAACAACCCAGCATTCTTTAGTGTGTTATTACAGATGATTGATAATATGAATAGCAAATTTTGAAATAACAACTCTGATACTGTAACTGTTAATGTGGACGTTAATGTACCATATACGTCCTATGGATCTTTATAGGAAATCTATGGGTTATATACCCATAGATTTCTATATATAAAAATAAATATAAAAAAAACAAATATATATTATAAATATATATTTTAATTTGATAATATAAAGACTTAAGCTATGTAAACACAATGTCTGTCAATCCTTGGTCATTGTAAGACCAAGGAGGATGAAAGACTCTTGATCTATAATATATCTATATAAGACTATTGAAAATAGATACGTTAAGGAAAAAAATAAATAAATAAATCTGCATGAACAAAAGGAATAGTTTGGCTTTGTTGGGTTTTGGATTAGACAAGGCTATCCGTCAGCATGTATAAAATAACGTTGTTTTTTTTTCAATAGAGAAACAGGGGAAAACAGTTAATTACTCTCCATTGACTTTGTATTGCGTGAAGCTGCCTCCTTGTCATATCTGACTTACAACAAAAAAAGAATTGTGTCTGGCTGCAGACATGCACTCTGAGGAAAGAAATACAGTTCATGTCCGGTGGCGGCAATTCACCTCAAACTTGTTTCGGCACGCAGACAAAGGTGTTCCGTCAAAAAACATACCTCTCATTTTAAGTTTATGCTTCCTATTGTGTTGTTTTGATTACGTTTATTATAACGTTTGCCTAATAATAGTTTTTTCAATTATGTGATAGGCTGCTCTTGAGCCCAGAGTTCGATTCTTGCTCAAAGCAATTCATTTTTTAGAATGAGCATGAACGGTCTCTGACAGATTGGTTTAACTTCAAATTGAATGCCTAAATGTACACATCCAAACTTCATACTAATTTTTTAAAAAAAGAAGCACTGCCACTTTGATCAAGAATCTAACCTCGAGCGCAAAATGAAAGGCGCAACTCTCTACCTACTAAGACCTATATAGTTGATTGCAGAACTGCATTGCACGAATTTATACACAAGTTGGTCAATTAATCTGAATATGGATATACTCTGTACTCATTTGTTTGTCTCCATTTTTTACCCTGCTTTTAATAGTTAACTTATCTTGCCAGTTAAATACAATTAAGCGTATAGCATTACCATTATAGCCTAAATACAATATGCTAAATTTTGCCTAAGCATTTTACCCCATAAAAGGCTATAATTGCCTAATAAAATAATGTAGGCCTACTTAAACCTCCATGGATGGATCAACACAATTATTTGAGTGCTTTTTAAATAGTAAGACTACCATACCTTATATTTCCATATGTCACAGTTTAAAACTTTATCTAATAGTTGGTGTAAAACCATTGTGGATAACATGCTCACAAATCCTCTATTCTAAAAATGTGATGCAATATTTAATTTTAAGAACCCACAACAGTAGTATATTAATTGTCAACAGTACAATACGCTGGTAGACCTGTCTGTCAATGAATTCCTCACAGAACAATGAGGGCGTTTTCACAGTGCAGCACCTTTTGGTCCGGTTAAATCGGACTCCGAGTTAATTTTCCCCCTTGGTGAGATTCGTTTGGGCATGCAGGTTTGAAAACAGGTTGGACCAAAACAACCATACCGATACCCTTGAGAGTAGGTGGTCTCGGTCCGGTCCCAAACGAACTCTGGAGCAGGTTCGTTTGTGGTGGAAACGTGACCCGACCACGATCCGACCCAACTACCAGGTGTACTGACAAGTTTGAGCTAAACGGCTCCCGTAGCCTTACATTTGTATGGAACTCCTTTGTCTGCGTGCTGAAACAAGTTTGAGGTGAATTGCCGCAACGGCATTTCTGTATTGACAGTGCACGTCTGCAGCCAGACTATTGACAAAAAACGGGAAAATGCTTAAAACGTGCAGTGTGACGGAATGCACTACCAACAAGGTAAAGAACACAGAATTACGTTTTTATTTGTCTTTATTTGTCACACGTGAATACAAGCAATACGCGAGGCATCAGCCGGATAAATAGGAAAACTATGGGATGCCTACCTCTTCTTCTCTGTTTGACATAGGGTGCTAAAATAATGCTTTGACACGGTGAAGCAATTTAGCATATTGTGGCGCCGATTGTGTTCCCCTCCAGTGGGCATAGTTTTTATAGGTAATATTTTGCGTTGCGCTCTGTTTCTATTGTTTGTATCCACCTTTAAGGAATAATTAGCCTTCAAGTTAAAGGCTAATTATTTTGGGTTGACAGCTTATAAAAACGTAGTTCTGGGGACTTTACCTTGTTGGTAGTGCATCCTATCACACAGCAGCTTTTAGGCAGCTTTGCAGACGAAAAAGTGACAAGAAGGCACCTTCAGGCAATACAAGGTTAATGGAGAGCGATGAAAGATATAGCACCACATCTGTATTCATACATTTATAATAAATAAATAAATAAATTACTATGTATTTCTGCTAGAACGTGGCGGACGTTTTCAAGAAACGTGACGTCGGAAGTGACGTCAATTCTGAACGTTGTTCCGATGACGTTTGTTCACGAATAAACAATAATGGCGGACAGTGTTCCAGTAGTGTATTTTGCTGTTAGTAATATACCTGTTGACTTTCGTTCAGCGGACCTTAGAAATTATTTCAGCCAATTCATAGAAAGTGGTGGTTTTTATTGTTTTCACTATCGTCATCGACCGGAGGTCCTCAGAGAGTCCGGGGACACACAGACGGCGGACTGCTCGCCAGAGACAATGGAAAACGCAAAGTCGGACAGTAGCCATGGCAGTTCAAAAATGATCTTGCCAAAGCAAGCGACAAAAACATGTTGCTGCATAGTCTCTGTCCATCCTGAAGAAGCCGACAGGTTTTTCCAAATGTATGCGGGGGGGAACCAGTGGATTGACTCGAAAGGAAACTGGCTCGCAAGACGATGTGTAATCAAGAAAGTAAAAGTGTCATATAATACAGGTTAGTAGCGAACAACATGCACAGGTATAACTCAGTTAGCACACATGAACACAGCATGTGCTTGTATACAAAGTATTCACCTCATAGTGTAGCCAAATCATCACTTGTACCATTCACAACGATTTCCTATGATTAAATGTAAGCTCTTTTTCAGATGAGGAGTCATTTCCCTATAAAACAAAGTCTGAGCAGCGGTTTCGTGTATCGCAAACAGAAAGCTTTACAGAGACTGACCTCCAAGGCTTACCGGAACTAAATCCTCCGGCTTTAATGCAGAATGGAAATGTGGGCACACCCGTTAAAGTTTTCCTACAGCTCATACAGTCGTGCCGTCTCCCGCCACGTCTCATCCGAAAACTGGGCCTCACTTTTCCCAAGACCAGTTCCAACCGCAGATATGGAAATGTGCCTTACCTCTACCGTGGCACCTACACACTACAAGCCACAGAAGCGAATGTATTCACTGCCGCCGGACATGAAATATCAGGCCCTGGTGGTGTGGCTGCTCCAGTCTCAGGGTCTGAGCAACAAGCCAGGAAGACAAAAGCAACAGAAGCTGACTGCGGAAAGATGGAGGAGGAGGACATTGTGGAGGCTGAAGAGGAGGTGCAGTCAAATGCAGATGATGTAGGTTTGAAGTCATTTAGTCACAGTGTTGTTGCAATAAATACAACATTAAAAAGCCTTTATTCATGCGCGTGTGTTGTTGAACCAATCATAGGATGACGACTGCTGCGAGGAGTGGGAGCGCCATGAAGCCCTCCACGAGGATGTGACGAGCCAGGAGCGTAGCAAGGAACGGCTGTACGAGGAGGAGATTGAGCTGAAGTGGGAGAAAGGAGGCTCCGGCCTAGTGTTCTACACCGATGCCCAGTACTGGCAGGAGGGGGAAGGAGGTTTGAGTCATTCAAAATAAATACTGTACATCTGCATGACACTCCAGTGTTTTCTCATTGCTTCTCCTGCTGCTTGTCGGTATTGTCTATATTGCAAGTATGTGGGATTTATATACTATTCGGTTACGTTTTGATAGAAATTTTATATTGTATACACAGATTATGATTTCTCTTGTCTTTACCTATGCTTAGATTTTGATGAGCAAACAGCAGACGACTGGGATGTTGACATGAGTGTTTATTATGACAAAGGTAAGTTCAGTTCATAATTTATCTTGGAACATAAAATAAATGCTAAAACTGATAGGTAGTCCTATAAAGGAAGATTGCTTCCTAGTAAGACCCCCACACACCCTTTTTCTCATCCAGATGGAGGGGACATGGACTCCCGCGACTATGTCCACATGCGGTATGAAAAGAGGCTGAGGGATGGCCTTGGAGATAGGTCAGGAAAGTCTCAGCCCTTTGGCAGCTTTGAGAGGTTCACTAAGGTAGCGATATACTGATACCAGCTAATTTTAGTCAATGTCTTTTTTAATTATTGATTTTGCTCGTGTGAAATGTTTTACTGACATTTTTACATTTACTTGATTAGGGTGTTGGTCGCCGTGTAATGGAGAAACAAGGCTGGAAGGATGGTGAAGGGCTTGGGAACAGTCAGATGGGTATACCTGAAGCACTTGAAAATGAGGGACAGCATCCCAATTGCAAAAGGGGTTTTGGGTAAGTAACACTCAAACACCACATTTTGATTACAATATTTCGTAATGCTTTCATAATCCTCTCTCTCTCTTTCTCTCTTTCTTTTTGTGCAGCTATCATGGAGAGAAGTTGAACTCTTACCCTGTAAAAAAGTCCAAACCTGATTTTCATATAACTACAGTGTATGATGAACCTAAAGACATTGACAGAGGGGACACCTTATTAAGACGGCAACCAAATACCAGTTTGAAGTACAGAGGCTGGCAGCCAGGGGGCACAATAGGACCAAAAAGATGATTTTTACAATTTACGTGTTACTTTTTGTTGTTTACTGTATTAAATGGATATATAAAGCTTTCTTTCCCGTTGTGTGGATTTGCCAATTTACTTGAATTGTATAGATATGTGAAATGCTAATCACCTACCTGAGTGGTTATTACTTTGGGTTTACTCACTTTTTTGCAGAAATAATTGTTTAGTAATATCCTGAAATAACTATAACGGATACAAATTCAGATACGTTGTTGATATGTGCCTTCACTTAATATGGTTAATTGGTAATCAAGTGTTTCTTTTACTTTGACACGAAAAACCCGGAAGTAATTATAAATGCCATTAGCCACTCAGCTAGCGAGCGTGGATCACGTACAAAATATATCGGCGGCAGGTAACAGGCTTGTTTACATTAGCATGTAGGTACGTACTATTATTTTTATAGACTTTATTGTTCATTACTACTTACCCCTTTGTTAGCACATTAAATAGATATTTTAGCAACGTCATATCACTTTCGCCTGACAGCGACATTGCAAACTTTGTCATCCAGTGGCTGTATCTGGCTCTACTTTTAGCCTTGCTCGTCCATCAGATGTGAACGTTGTCTTGCATAGAGAGACACAGTAACCATGTCCAGGCAGCCAGCTGTATCTCCGTCCTTACGCTTCGGGCAGGTGGTTATTGGACCCCCCGGGTCAGGTAAGACTACCTATTGCCAAGGAATGCAGGAGTTTTTAACTCATTTGGGACGAAAGGTGATTGTGGTGAACATGGACCCTGCCAATGAGGGGCTTCCCTATCCTTGTGCTGTGGACATTTCCGAGCTGGTGACCCTGGATGATGTCATGGAGGGTCTGAAACTTGGTCCCAATGGAGGGCTCTTGTATTGTATGGAATATCTTGAAGAAAATCTTGACTGGTTGGAAAACAAACTGAAACAATACAGCGACTATTACATTTTGTTTGATTGCCCTGGACAGGTGGAGCTATACACCCATCAAAGTTCAGTAAAAAACATTTTCTCACAGCTGGCCAAGTGGAATTTCAGGGTGAGCCACTCTGAGCTTGATATTGTTTCCATCCTGAGCTTGTTTGTATCGCTTTTCCTGAATATGTTCACCCCTCATATTGTATAATTAATTACACACTATGTTAATTAAGTCTAATTCACCCTCTTTCTCCAACTGTTTTAGTTGGCTGCAGTACACCTTGTTGACTCTCATTACTGTGCTGACCCAGCCAAGTTCATCTCTGTGCTCTGTACCTCTCTGTCCACCATGCTGCACGTGGAGCTTCCCCACGTCAATGTCCTATCCAAGATGGACTTGATTGAGCAGTATGGCAAATTAGGTGAGACCAGAGTTGTTATGTTGGCTGACTGACTGCACAAATGAGCAGTAACAAATCGTTTGTTGTTATTATTCTCTCTCTCATAAATTACCCTATGTTCTGCCAAAGCTTTCAACTTGGACTTCTACACAGAAGTTATGGACCTGACGTATCTCGTGGATCACCTTGCTGCAGACCCGTTCTTTAAGAAATTCCACCATCTCAATGAGAAATTGGCAGAAGTCATACAAGATTACAGCCTTGTCTCTTTTGTTCCTCTCAATGTTCAGGTATTACAGTTCACTGCCTTAAAACATTTCCTGTTGTTCAAATAAACCTACCCTTGCACTCAATGTTATGTACAATTAATGGTGTATTCTGAACAATGTACTTTTTTTCTCGACCCACAAGGTAGTTAGTGCAACCAGTAGTATCTCAAAGCTGCAGCAAACACTTAAAAGGAGCAGGATAGTCTAGTGGTCTGGGTGCTGGACTCCCAGCCGGAAGGTCATGGGTTCAAGCCCCAGAGTTGGCCTACCTGTAAGCATCCTTGAGCAACATGCCTAGCCCCTATCTGCTCCATGTAATAGCAGTATGTAATTGTAAGTCGCTTTGGATAATTTTTGCTAAAATTCAATAAGAAGGGACTTATCACATTGTCATAAATTTGATCTGCAGTAACCCCTGATCCCATGCTGCACTTTTTTATCTTTAGGACAAGGAGAGCATGACTCAGGTCTTACGGACCGTGGACAAAGCTAATGGCTACTGCTTTGGGGACTTGGAGGAGAGGAATTTGCAGGTGATGATGTCAACTGCTGTGGGAGCCGATTTCCAGTTCAACACGTATCCTTTGCCTCATTGGTCTGATGACCCACTCTGACTCATCTGGTTTAAATGATTTTTTGCATCAATTGCTTTATATTATGATGATGCCAGCTGTAAGTTTGAACACAGTATTCTATGACTGCATTACTGAATTCCCATTCTACTTTGGTCTTTTTTTCTTTAACATTTGCTTTTCTAGAACTCTTGGAGTACAAGACAAGTATGTTGAAACAAGTCAAAGGACTGTGGAGGAGGAAGTGATGGACCTATACATTTCAGAACAAAAATTAATAGACTGAAGGAATTACCCTTTTAGCAATGTCAGGCGAGCCTTGTACTGTAAGCATCCATATTATTTGGTCTGAATTCTTAGATTTTCCACAAAAGCACTGGGAAGGTGGAAAACGAATTCTACCCCTTGTAAACCCTTGTAAAAAAACAACAACATATGAGCAAGACTACTGGCAAAGCAACTATTGTCTTAACAGATGATAGACTGGGAAGGCTGAATAAATCTTTGTTTTATACTAACATCTGTCTTGTGTTTGATTGTTTGTATTGCTATAGTCAACTTCATTGTGCTTTTATTCCAATAATTATTTAAATAAATGTTTCGGTGCCCTTTTGTATGACAATAAATGTATTAAATATAGCAAAAGATAAGGTAAAACAGAGGTTATGGGGAAATTGGATCATATTAAATGTATGGTTAACTTTTTATTGCTGATTTTTATTATATTTACAGTAAAGGGATTATAAATTAGCCACTTTTATTTCTTCAGATACATTGTTCCACAGGGTTGGATTCCACAATAGGCCCTACGGAATGGAAAATGTGGATATAGAAAAATTCCCAGTTTAGCTTCTCTGGATTTAAATATTTTATTTTGACTCTGAGGATCTGTTGAGGTCTACCTCATAACAAATAGATAAATTTATAACCAAAACAGGTGTGCAATCCGAGTAACATATTATGTTACCTCAGTCAGGTATCTATCGCATGGGCAAAATCATCACATAGGTGGCAAAATATTCAAAAGTGCTTGAGTTCATTTTCTATCCGCCAGGTGTCACATGTGGCCCAAATCCCTAGCCTACGTGCATGGAACTCTGCTCCAGCTTTTCTGTTTAACCAGAGCAGAAAAAATTAAGTCAGGCGGGGAGAGGAAGCCACATTAAATCTGTGTTTCTGCACAACTGGCCCTGTGTCTGGTCCCTGGGATGGAAGACCCACTGTCTTGCTAAGCAACTAAAACTATATTGGAGATTAGAAATTGTTATTGTTATTGTTCTGACTTCTATAAATCGAAATGTCACTTTTTATATCCTCATCCTCATCAGCCAAAAAAAGGCAATGTGTCATAATATTGAGTCATATAAATAAGATTTTGCGCCATAGTTTTGACATGTGTTCTATGTTTCCATTATCAGAAAATATGTTCACTTTAATATTCTACTTCTGAGCAACATTGGTATAAAAATTTGATATGACGCGATGGTAAAACTATACATTCTGGATTCTGCTTATCGTCCCTATGCATTAGGGGGTGTGTCAGGCCGAATGTTAAATTGTATTCCGTTGTTTGTACATGTGATCAAGTATGCCTTCTCACTGGTAAGCCTACTTCCTGCCTTTTTTCTTTAAACCCCCTAGAGGTGTGTGCGTGCGTGTATACCGTGTGATGTGTAGTCAGTGAGAGGGAGGCAGAGAACTGAAAGATAGCTTCGCGTCCCACTTGCATTCAAATTTTGAATACAGTTCGATGTCAGTTGAATTATCTGTATGATCTTGAGCATATCGGACGAACCCACCAAAGTTCGAAAATGCAGTCGTATTTGTATTTTGCTATAGGCCTTCGCACTATAAATCCTTATCGTCGTGACGAGAAGCTATACACTCCATGTTGTGCGAAGAAATGTAACAACATAACTGTTTAATTTGAGAGAAAGTACAATTTCCATGATTGGGGTAGACTTTAAAACTGTTAATACACAGGTACTATCGACAAGATAAGGTCAGGTTTGCACAGTACGGTTCAATGTAAACGGGTGAGATTGCTGTGTCTCTGCCCATCCCCCACACCTACAAGAGGAGTGTTTCTGCTACCACGGCTGCCGCTTGGAGTGAGAGACAGACAGGGAGGGGGTGGGTAGAAGAGAGGGCGGGGGAATTAGCGAGAATGTACATTGGTAGTCTCGTTTGCGGCAAGGCTTCCTTGTGTTCTGAAAGCCCTATGTTGCTTTTGCTTGTTCACACAGAAATGTTTGAAATTAGTAAATACTAATTATTTTGGATACATCTGAGAAGCTTTATTATTTGGCTTGTAAAACTGGTTTACATCCTCCTTTTATCTTCTTTATCTTAAGTAGGACAAACAAGGCTTTCAAAAAAAGCCTTCTGTTAAATGTTTCCCAAGTTAAAACAAGGCATTGTGAACATCTTAAACCAGTCTTCCTATACTCTATTTGATTATCCTAATACAATGCATAGTACATAACGTGTCCATGACATTTACAGCAAATGCAAACATGGAAATGTTCATTATATTGAAAAATATAAAATGTGTAATGATAATGTACTACATTATTCGTTTACAAAAATGTTGTAATAAATGTGAGTTAGATGGATTAACTATTGGTTAGTCGACGAATGATGAATTGATTATTATTTCTAAAGTATACAGAACATAAACGACTTCTCTTAACATTTAGAGTCCTTCATGTGGACAAAATATTCCACAAAAACACAAGCGCTTCCCTACAATGTAAGGGACAAATCCGCTCCGCGCCAGAATCCAATCCATATTTTATAGCCATCTGTGCGGCTCAGTAAAATGGCTGTATCTCGCCTAGCCTCGTGCTGGTTGGGTTCGCTCCCTGCCTCTACCCGGGCTCAGTAATAGAACTCCCACAACAATTTCTGTCGGTTTTACGCATTGTATGGATTCTGAATCATTTATCTAAATATCCACGGGACCAGAAACGGGAATGGGAACCGGATCCAATCCGGTTAAGCGGGGGGAATGAATCGGCACAAGGATAAATGGTTATAAACAATTATTTATATTCAATGCTAGCTTTTGATTCTGACTGACTCGCCGAGAGAGGGAGAGAGGGGGTATCATGGCCGCTCAGGTCGCCAGCGCCGCCACTCTCAACACTAGCCCGCCTTCAGAACTGAAAAAGCCGGAACGAGACCCAAAGGAGGATTCGGTACCGGGGGAAAAACAGACGGATAAAAAGCAATCGGGATTAGAAAGCGGATCACCGGGCCGGGGGGATCTGCAGGACGGGGCCGAAGGTGGAAATGCAGGGGGAGGAGGGGAACCTGAGATGAAGAACGGGAATGGGAATCCGCCCAGGGTTAATAATAATCAGAATGATTCCATCGGACCGGAGGGTAATAACCATCCCGCGATGGCACATCATCACGGGTCCGCTTTTCCTCCACCTTCGTATGGATACAGTCAGCACTACGGTCGGGCCCCTTTTCATCAACATGGCGGACAACAAAGCCCTGGCATGGCAGCTGCTGCAGGTCCAGTCGTACAGTCGAGCAACATGATGGACCCTTATCAACCTAATTCGCACGACCATGGCTTTTCTAATCACCAGTTTAACAATTACAGTCCATTCCCGAACAGAACTCCCTACCCCGGCCAAGGATACGGCATGAACTCACCACGCAATACCCAGGCGCCGACCGCTGGGGGACAGCCAGCTAAGCAACAACCAGCGGGAGGATCTACAGCAATGGCTGGATCTTATAATAATCAGAGATATAACATGGGAAATCCGCAGCCTACTTCCACCCCAACACTTAACAAGCTTCTAACGTCTCCAAGCTCGGCGCGGGGATATCCTAACTATCCATCTAGCGATTATAGTAACCAAGAAGGAGCTAGTAAGGGACCAACAGACATGGGCAGTAGCGGTCAGTATGGAGGGAGCAATCCAGCTTGGCAACAAAGAACCCATCACCCTCCGCCTATGAGCCCGGGAAGTGCAGGGCAACCGCTAGGTAGAAATCAGGTAAAGTGATATAATTCAAGGAACACTGTATTGAGTTATTATGTGTCTCATAACCTCGTAGCTAGTTCACAACGTAGCAGGCCAGCCATTGTCTATGGGTAGTTCGCAAAGACTCTAAAATGGCTGCCTCTTGTTTTTTTCTGACAGTAGACCATTAAATAAATGCTGTTTTAATTTATTTGTACTGACTTACAACGACATGAGAGTATCACTCAGTGTATATATCGACTCTTAAATCGATATAAGAACACCCAGGGAGCCAACAAGGCCCGACTTTGAAAAGGGCGAAAATACACCGTAGGGCGATAGCTTGTTTTTCCCCGATCACTTGCTTTTACGCACAGTGCAAAATTAAATATATCAAACATATTATGTTGTGATGAGTATCCATGTTTGTATCAAAATCCAAGTTATTGCTACTAACAGTTCGTGATAAAATGAGGCTATGCATTTAACCTTTAGGTTCTTTTCTTCCGTAATTTGCTGATTAGAAATATGAATTAAAGGTGGATTCATTAGTTGCTTGTCCCATTAACCTTTCCTGTTTGGTGAAGTCTCTGGTCTATGTAATACAAAACATTTGACTATCCTGAGTGATATTTCTAAATCATATAAAATTTGGCACTCTTATTTTATACAGAAATGTAAGGAGTTGTGGCGCATCTTTTGCCAAATGCTGTTCACACTTGCAACATACTGTCTGTAAACAGTGCCCAGACGATATGAGTGAGTGACTAGTCTGCAGATTGCTTTGCTCTGGGATTTGAATTGTGGAGGTAAAATCCTTCTGTCAAAGCCAGGAGACAGTTGGTCTTGGGTTGACATGCTAGCTGAAATCTGATTGGCTCCGCATCCGGTGCTCATGGCCATTTATAATTGCATGTGATGTAACGCAACAGTTGTTGATAAGAACACACAGCATTAACTCATCACAGGTCAGAGTACTGCTAATTCACTCATATTTTCAAATCCACATTTTCCCCCTTAATAATGCGTTCTATTGTAGGGTACTGAAAAGGTTATGTTGATCTTTAATTTGAGATTTTTACATTATATAGATTACCTATGTGTTCCACATGGTACAATTATGCTTAAACAGAAGTATTCATACAGGATGAGCTGTAACTACATTTTGTGTCTGACCGTTATGATGCATGCATCAGTTGAGAGCTGTTGTGTATTTGCTGCCATAACAGAATCATGAAATCAAACGTGAATGCAGCATTATTACAGTGTGTACATTACCAAGTAAGACTACTGTTATTTACTAAGACATATTTGCTGTTATTGATTTTCATGTAACCCTTTCTCTTTGATGGACCCTATATCAACAAATTATGGAATGGTAAATGCCACTGTCCATCAATGCACCATTGTATGTCTGTTTCATAGTGTATCTTATTTGTTTGGGCACTGCATAACAACCAAAGGCAAATTTGAGCCCTGTCTGTGAGAGTGTGACCGTGTGACTGCAAAGAATTCCCCCCAACCCTTCCCTTAAGCCAATCAGAAGGCAGTCCACCGTCTCTTGCCCGCCAAGGGAGTTTCCTCTCTGTCTTATGCAGATTAGCCATGTGCTGTTCTTATTTATTTCATTTCATTTATCTGGGTTCCCAGAAATGTCAAGCAAGCAATTTTGCATACTATTTGTAAAAGCCCCTAAAGGGCACTGGGCATCCCCTTTTAGTCTGAATCCCAAATGGCATTTTTATTTTGCATCTTGATGGTTGCTTTTGTTAGCCACAGTTCCAGATATACATTAAGACATTCATGCTATTTACTACTAACCCATTTGAGTCAGTATAAGACAATTATATGATCCTAAATATATGCCACTAGACAAATGGTTCCTGGTGAGTTAGTTGATGTAGAACTAGGGTCAAGGTGTCCTTATAACAGATCAACAAATGTTTTTTTGACAGGGCTGGTGAATGTTGCTTTTTCTGCTGTCAGACGATTGTGGGGGTACTCTTTTTCTGGTGTCATTCATTCAGAGCCAAAATTGCCTTCTCTTGGGGGGGAAAAAAAAGGAAAGCAAGCTTGGACGAGAATCAAAACAGGAGCACAGCTGGGATATGTTTAAGATTGGGCAGACTGCCTTCCATTCTAAAGTAGATATATATATATATATATATATATATATATATATATATATAGCTCTGTTGACTTCTTAAATTGACAAAAAAGGTTGTAAAAAAAAAAATCTGGTTAATGACCGTGGGAAATGTGTGTTTGTGTGTGTATATATTAAAAAAATAGTTCATACTCCTTCGAAAATGTGGTAATAACCACGGTAAATACAGCAGCTGTCCCTTTGATGTTGACGGTTGCAAAATGTAATGTGTTGAAATATTGACCTGTCTCCCCCCTTCATTTATAACAACCATCTTTTATTTTTTACCTTTACTGACATAGTGTCCTCTCTCCCTAGCCGCCTGGTCCTATGGACCCAATGGCCAAGATGAGGGCTCAGCCGTACGTAGCCGGCAGTCCGTACTCTCAGCAGCCTCAACAAGGGCCTCCAACAGGTCCGCAGCAGGGACCGGGCTACCCTGGTCAGAGTTATGGTCCCCCAGGTCCCCAGAGATACCCAGTGGGAATGCAGGGTCGCACACCTGGAAGCATGGGAGGCATGCCTTATGGGCCACAGGTATGGGGACGTTGCCTCGCGTTTATACCCATCACTTCTACTTCTGTCCTTCACGGGTGTTAATGTGGAGTTGCTGGGTCTCCCCTGTGCAGATGGGATCCTATGGACAGCAGGGACCAGGAGGCTACGGCCCCCAGAGTCAGGCGCCGTACTACGGCCAGCCCGGCCAGGCTCCGCACCCGAGCCAGCAGCAGACGCCCTACAACCAGCCTCCGCCGGGCCAGCAGGGCGCCCAGACGCCCTACGCAGGGCAGCCGCACCCTGCGCCCACCTCCGCCTCGCACAGCCAGGGAGCGCCGCCCTATCAGCAGCCCCACATGCCCCCCCAGTCCCAGGGCCCGGTGCTGTCAGGCCCGGCCCAGGGGCCGCCACAGTCTCAGCCGCCTTACTCCCAGGCGTCGGCCCCGCAGGCGGGCCAGTCCCCTTACCCGGCCCAGCAGGGGCCTCCCGGACAGCCCCCCCAGCAACCGGGCTCCCAGGCTCCGGCTGGCTCCCAGGCCCAGCCCGGCTACCCCGGGTCGACGCAGGCGCCCCCCAACTCCTCCTCCTCCTCACAGCAACAGCAGACGCCTGCTCAGCCCCCACAGCAGCCGCAGGGACACGGGCAACACCCACAGGGTCAGCCTGCCACGTACCCCCAGAACCCTCCTCAGCAACAGCAAGCACAGCCGTCACCTTACCAACGCTTCCCTCCGCAACAGCAGGTACGACCAGCCAGCGTAGCCTCCGCCCTCCTGACCCCCTATCGTGTGCGCGCGCGTGTGTGTGTGTGCCATGCGCGAGCTCAAAAGCACGCCGTTGCTGTTTTTGGTGAAACAGCTCAGTTTCCCATTGTGTCTTTTTAGGAGGTATCCCAGGACTCATTTCAGTCCAGTGCCCCTCCATCCACTCAGCCCAAAGCTGGCTCAGAGGATACTCAAGGCCGCCCTTCCAGCCTTCCGGTCAGTTCAGCCTCTCTTATCACTGCTGGCACATGGGAAAGCCGTTCAAATCCTTTTTATTTATTTTTTTCCAAGCATATATTTATTTATTTTAAATTTTTTACTCTTTCTAAATCTAAATTTAGATTTATTTTTTGATTTCCTAAGGACCTAAGAAAACATCAGCCTCAAAGTCGTCTTGATGTATATGATTTCTTCTCGAGGTTTTGTGATTTCTCCCTCTGTATGCGCCCTGATTGTGGCAAATGTGATATAGTAGGGACAAAATACATTAACAAAGAAATACAGGCTTGTGATTTAAGCCTTTTTAGGGTGATTGAAGTGTTGTTAGGCCTGGCTATAATGTATGAATCATCTAATTTTT
>JAOEHI010000008.1:1697841-1707868 GCA_025447815.1 Percopsis transmontana | reverse complement strand
GGCTTGTGATTTAAGCCTTTTTAGGGTGATTGAAGTGTTGTTAGGCCTGGCTATAATGTATGAATCATCTAATTTTTCTCAGTATCATAGGCTGTTTAGGCTACATAGTATGTCAATGCTCTGAGGATGGAGAAAGGGCTGTGTATGTGTATATTTATTTAGTATCCATTTGAGATGGATTCACAGCTAGCTTGTGTGTTTGTATGTAGAAGTCACATGACCAGGCGGGTGCTACACGCTGACTCAACTTGCATCCTACAAACCTTCGTAACCATGGCAACCCCTAGCACTAATGCGTTTTTTTTTTCTCTTTCATCTGAAGATAAATAAGGACAAGCCTCTTGTGAGTGTGTGCGTGTGTGTGTGTGTGTGTGAGCGAAGTCCGTAGTATATGTATACTTCTGTTGACCCTGCATTAAAACACGTGTAAAACATTGCCCCCTGCAAATTATATTTTAAAGGTAAGAATGAATCAATTTGTTTAGAAATGTGGTAAATAAAATGCATATGGAGTTTGTAGTTAAACCGGCTAAATAGAAAACATCCAGTAAAAGCCACTTCCGTCAAACCAGAGTTGTTTCCTTAGCATCTGCTGACTGCGTTGTGCTTCACACTTTGTGTCTTTTAGGATCTCTCTGGGTCCATCGATGACCTGCCCACAGGCACGGAGGGTGCCCTCAGCCCTGGCGTAAGCACTTCGGGCGTGTCGAGCAGCCAGGGGGAGCAGAGCAACCCCGCTCAGTCACCCTTCTCTCCCCACACCTCCCCCCACCTGCCGGGTATCCGCGGGCCCTCGCCCTCCCCAGCTGGGTCGCCAGCCAGCGCCAGCACGGCTCGCACGGGGCCGCTCTCGCCCGCCAACATGCCAGGTGGGCTTATCCGTCATACGCCGAATAAAGCCACATTAGCATTAACACACTGGGGAAATGTGTGATTTTTGACACGTTTTCATCTTCAACACCAGCAAGACTGGTGCTTCAACCTCTCTGTAGGTAGTTTGTAGATGTTTGCTGTATCTTGGAAAAATACAGGAAGATATAGACTTGGCAGTGTCGAACGACATTATTGAACAGTACCTTGTGCAATTTATTCGCTTCCATATTGGCTTAATGTTTGACTCCATAGATATATAAAAAATATCTAAATGAAAAACCTCTCTAACTCACTCAAAACGTGCCATTTTGAAGTCTGTAGCCCACCAACATTTGATCCTACTAACTATGGCTAATCTGTACCCTATTCCGCACTCTCACTAACTCACTTGAATTAAAAACCTTTTTGTTTAGGGACTCAGATGCCCCCAAGGCCATCAAGCGTACAGTCTGATGGAAGCCTGCATCCCTCTATGAGCCAGTCCCCCATGGCTCAGGACAGAGGTACGTTACCAACCTTTGTCCCACAGACTTTGTAAATATGAATGTCTAGATGTCTTCTTAATGAGTGGCTTGTCACCTTAAAGACTTGCAATGTCTTTTCTGTCCGGCCTCGTGTCAGGGTTTATGCAGAGAAACCCCCAGATGCCCCCCTACGGCTCCCCCCAGTCCGCCTCTGCACTGTCCCCACGCCAGTCCTCAGGAGCACAGATGCATCCTGGGATGGGTCCCTATCAGCAGAACAACTCCATGGGCGGGTATGGGCCTCAGGGAGCACAATATGGCCCCCAAGGTGTGTTAATTGAATGGTCTGATCTGGTTTAGAAGTTTGGGTTTTTGCCAAAACCAAGATATTATCTGTTTAAACAAAAGAAAATAATAAAAATATAATATTACAGTTTATATATATATATATATATATATAAATAAATAATTGCATTGTCTGTTATTATTTAAATAAAATGGCAATTTTGTGATGAAATGTAGCTTCTAAAGCTATAGAAAGAATGTTGTAAAAGGATATAAAAAGCCTTTCCCCGGTTGTTCCTACCTATGTTGTTTTTGTGCACACTTGCTATTAGCCAAATTTGTGGAATAATGTATTTTGAATGCCATGCTAGTGCTGGCCCCTCCCTCTGACTCTAGTGCAGCTATTTATAGCCCTGAAGCAGAGAGTCCGCTGACGTAGCAGAGCCTGCTGTCAGTAGAGCTGAGGCTGTGACAGTGGCTCGGTGCTCGGGGTGCATAGTTCCCGCCGTCGGCTCCCTGTAGGAGAGAAAAGCCAATGCTTTCAGTCAGGGACACTCTTACAAACACAAAACCAAGAGGACTCTGGTCCTAACTGACTCTGGTCATAATATATATCTCAGTGACCAGTGTGTTTGTGTGACAAATTACATGTTACATCTGAGTGTGTTTTTATTATTATTATTATTTTTTTATTTATTTTTTTTTTTTTTTAAATATGTTTAATCCTCAGGCTACCCCCGGCAACCTGGCTACGGCAACATGCCCAATGCCAACTACCCTGGGCCTGGCATGGGGCCAATGAACCCCATGGCCGGTCAGGGCGGCGGGCCGCCTTACGCAGGAATACCGCCTGGGAGGATTCCCCACGGCCAGATGGGGACACGTCCCTATGGCCCCAACATGGGCCCCAACATGGGCCCTAACATGGGCCCCAACATGGGCCCTAACATGGGCCCCAACATGGTTCCTAACATGGGTCCCAACATGCCACCGAACATGGGCAACATGCCACCGAACATGGGCAACATGCCACCGAACATGGGCAACATGCCACCTCAGGTGAGCTCAGGGATGTGCCCTCCCCCGGGCATGAACAGGAAGGCCCAGGACCCAGCAGCCATGCAGCACGCTGCCCCCAACTCCATGCACAACAGGTAGGCCTATGGAATCCACACAGCTGACATAACCAGGACAGTGTTTTCTGGTTTATAGTGATTGTGCTGAAAGGGGTTTTAATAAAACAGCAGAAATACAGAAACATTCTCCAACCCATAGGGTTTATAGTTTCATAACTGGCACTTGAAATGAAATGAAATGAACATATTCTCATCAGTCAGGTTAAAAGAAATGGAGGCACCTGAATGTCTTTTCATTGCTCCATCATAGTGTGTGCTCCTCTACACCTTTTTAGAAGAAACAGTGGAGTTCTAATAACGCATCTTCTCTTCCCAGGATGCCCGGCTACCCCAACATGTCCCCGGGCATGATGGGATCTGGCCCGCCGTACGGCCCGCCCATGAACAACATGCCTGGCATGATGAACACCCCAGGTGGCTCACCGTACCCCATGGGGCCAAACATGGCCAATAACTCAAGTGGTAAGCTGCCATATTCCTGGCGGCCATGGGCTTTTAAGATCGCTTAATATTGACACAGCAACAGTATGTGACTGACCCCCCCCCCCCCTTGTGTCTAGGCATGGCCCCGAGTCCGGAGATGAACAATAAGATGAACAATAAAGTGGATGCGAGTGGGACGCCCAAGCCGGAAACCAAATCCAAGGTAAGTTGTGTTACTTTCACACACTCGCACACACATCATCATAACCAATCCCCCCCACCCCCCCCTGCTGCTCCTGCGGCGGCTGCTGCATCCTCTGTAAAGCCTCCACGACTCGCCAAAGCTTGCTGCTCATCTCTCTCGATGTGTTGCTTACTCACACGTAACAGAAGTCCAATTCTTCCACAACTACCAATGAAAAGATTACACGCTTGTACGAGCTGGGACCAGAGCCTGAGAGGAAGATGTGGGTTGACCGCTACTTGGCCTTCATTGAAGAGAAAGCCATGGGCATGAACAACTTGCCGGCCGTGGGCCGCAAGCCCCTCGACCTCTTCCGCCTCTACATGTCGGTGAAAGAGATCGGAGGCATGACGCAGGTGAGCGCTGTTCCCTAATACCAGCAATTAGCCTGTTTTGGACCCCTCTAATCCCGATCCTAATCGTGTTCGCATGACCTAGGTGAATAAAAACAAGAAGTGGCGCGAGCTGGCTACGTCCCTGAACGTGGGAACATCCAGCAGCGCTGCCAGCTCTCTGAAGAAACAGTACATCCAGTGTCTGTACGCCTTCGAGTGCAAGATCGAGCGCGGCGAGGACCCTCCTCCTGAGATCTTCTCGGACAACAAAAAGAACCAGACCCCTAAGGTCCAGCCCCCGTCTCCAGGTTAGTCGCATCCAGGTCCCCTTCCCCCTTCTCGGCCTGACCCCATTTCTATTTCTTGCGTTTCTTGAGCCTGTAAATGCACAATGCCTGTTTTACACCCAATGCAATGCCATTAAAGCCATGTACCGTGTCCGTCTGCCCCTCTCTTATTCCAAACTGAAGCGTCCCTCTGCTCCACAGCTGGGTCGGGCTCTCTGCAGGGTCCTCAGACCCCCCAGTCCACTAGCAGCTCCATGGCGGAAGGGGGTGACCTAAAACCGCCTACCCCAGCCTCCACCCCCCACACTCAGATGCCCCCCATGCCACCCGTGGCCAGGTGAGTCTCAACGATAAGACCAGTGTAATGTTACAAGATGAAATAAGAGAGCTTATTTCATGTTATTTCATCTTATCTCAAATCTCTTTCCCCTATGCCTATCTGTATTTCTCCCTCCTGTATCTCCTTCTGCCCTAGGAGCAGTGTTAACTTGCAGGACCCCTTCTCTGAAGGGAGTGACCCGGCCTTCCCCAGGAGGAACATGACTCCCAACTCTGCCTATCAGTCTGGCATGAGCACGCCAGAGATGCCAGGGCGCATGGGGCCCTACGAACCCAACAAGGATCCCTTTGGTGCCATGCGAAAAGGTGGGAACAGGCCTTAATGGTTATCACAGGTTAAATATCAAGTCGGTTACTTAGTAATAAAGAATGCATTTTTATTTATTTTTTTTACTTTATCTTTCTCCAGTGGACTGTTTTCCAAATGGTCTGACTTTTGAAATGTATTATTTCAGTTGGGGAACAGTTTCTGCCTGCTAGCCAAGGCCCTAACAGTGGGGTGGGTGAGCAACAGCAGCCTCCGCAGCAGCCTCCGCAGCAGCCACCATTCAACAGAGGGCCGCCTGGGGCCATGGGGAACATGCCTATGGGGCCCAGACAACAGTATCCTTATGGACCAGGCTTTGACAGGAGGTAAGATATGGGAGGATTGAAAGCAGAGAGTGTTTGACCAAGGACAAGCTATTGTTTGCATACAAATCTGTTTTCATTCGAGTCATTTTATCATCCCTAAATGACCTAAACTGTTGTCTCGCATGTCAAATTACAATGTAGACAGCTAAAATGACTAAAAACAATCGCAGTAACACTGAATTGACTTAACATCATGTGCTTAATGACACAGCAGTCGAGTGGGAAATGTGTTTTGAAAACGACACCACAAACCCCCAAAAACGTAATTATAAATGTATATTTACAAAAGTGGAGCAAACCTGCTTTAGCCTGCTGTCAATACAGGTAATGCACAATGTGCTTGTCTGCAGGTACAGACAAGCTATGTGTGAGAGGTGTAATTTACATGTCCGTATGGCGGGGGAAATGGCTTACCAAGTTTCTGTTGTGGTAATTCAAGATCGGAGCAAGGGATGGGGCCTGAAGGCAACATGGGATCCGGGGCTCCACAGCCAAACCCGATGATGCCTGCCAACACCGACACGGGGATTTATTCGCCAAATCGCTTCCCGCAGCAGCAGCAGCCACGGTCAGTTTCTGTTGCGCTCCTCTCAAAGCTTTTGTCCCATGGAAACCTATGGCATGGTGCACCGGTTGGTTTTTGATCTTTTGTCTGGTTATCACAACGTTTATGAATCAAACAGAGTTTTCTACAATCTGAGCTGGATTGTTTATCCAGCCCGTGTGTAAGTGTAAGTTTTCCTTTGTATGTATTTGTATATACTGTATTTATTTTTCCTGTTTTGGACAGGGTATGTATATAGTGTTAACATGCACGGTACCTGATCAGAATACGTTCAGCCTCCAATTTTCATAAAATACTTTATTTTAAAGCGTACTAAGCATTGCATTTGGCATTGAATTAAAAGCATGTGATTGGACGAAGCCCACACGCGAGTGTGATGCGAGGACCCTCCTTTTTAATGGTTCTGCTTCCCAGTGGCAAGATATTACACACTACCTCTTTTTTAACAAGCTAAAATGTTGCTTTTTGACTCTCTTCCTGGGTAAAACTTAAGTTGCGCAACATTGGAAGCAGTCCTGGAGACCAGTCTGTTAAGGTTGCAGCAAGAGAAAGTTGATTGCGGACATTTTTTTTTAAATTGAGCAATGAGTCGAATTTGAGTGTCGGTAATATAGTATCATTTGAGTTGTCACAAATTAATTAATTCTGTCTTTATGTTTCCTGTTCACATTAAGTCATGATACAATGCACTCTTTTCAAGCTAAATATAAAACATATTTTGTGAACACTTAACGAATTAAACATTTATTTTAAAGGGTTAGATACCACATCTTTTTGTAACTAAGGACTGAAAACCTTCTTCACATTCTAACGCTCGGCTCAGAATAATGACAATGTGAAGGTAGAAGCGCATATGTTTATATGGTCATGCTGATCGGTGATAATGATTGCAGGCATGATTCCTATGGTAATCAGTATCCTGGTCAAGGAACTCCCCCTAGTGGCTCATACCCAAATCAACAGCCTGGAATGTACCCACAGCAACAACCGGTAAATGATCCCTCCTCACCACTGTCCTCAGTACCACTTTTGGGCTATTCAGTCTTCAAGTATATATTTGATCCTTTTAGGGGTGTGACTATTGTACTTTCTAGGCTCAGTTTGATTCTTAGTGCGTATTATGCATGTACATGCTTATATAAATGTGTACCCCAACAATATTGGTGTCTAATTCTGAACCTTCTCATGAGTAGAATTACAAGCGTTCTGTGGAAGGAGGTTACCCACCAGCGAAGCGCCATGAGGGGGAGTACAGCGGGCCTTTCCCCGGTGGACAACCTCCGCCTCCGCAGCAGCAGCAGCAACAGCAGCAGCAACAACCAGGAGGCACATCGGCGCCGCCTTCAGGACAGGAGTCCTACAATCAGTATAGCACTGGTGGCCCGTATCCCGGGGCGGATCGCCGCCCACCTGGCCCAGGCAATCAGTTCCCCTTCCCCTTCGGGAGGGAGAGGATGCAGGGCGCGACGGGGCCTAACGCACAGCCCAACATGCCCCCCCAGATGATGCAGCCGGGCCCCGATGGTCCTCAGACGGCCATGTGGCAGGGACGGGGAGACATGAACTATCAGGGCTACCCCAACCGACAGGGCGGCCCCGGGGGTCCTGCCCAGGGTCCCGGCTACCCCGGCATGAACCGCCCCGAGGAGATGATGCCGGCAGATCAGCGCATGAACCACGACGGCCAGTGGGCGGGTCAGATGGGCCCGCGGCAGCCCCCCTACGTTCCCGCGGGGGTGGGTCAGCCCATGTCCCGCTCCGTTCAGTCCAACTACCAGCCCCCCCAGGGCGTGCAGAACCACATTCCGCAGGTGTCCAGTCCGGCCTCCATGCCCCGCCCCATGGAGAGCAGGACGTCGCCCAGTAAATCTCCCTACATGCACGGGGGGATCAAGATGCAGAAGGCCGGCCCCCCAGTGCCCGCGTCTCACATCGTGCCCCCCACGGTGCAGTCGCCTCTCATACGGCGAGACATGCCTTTTCCCCCAGGCTCCATAGAGGCCACCCACCCCGTTCTCAAACCCCGCCGGAGACTAACCATGAAAGATATTGGTAATTGCTCCTTTATTTCACTTTGATCTCTCAGCTTCCATTTCTGTGTTGTTATCGTGTATAGAAAAAAGTGTCTGTCCCTGTTCCTCATTCAATGTGTGTGTGTGGGGGGGGTTTGTCCTGAACCATCCAGGAACCCCAGAGGCCTGGAGGGTCATGATGTCATTAAAGTCTGGTCTGTTGGCTGAGAGCACGTGGGCCTTGGACACCATCAACATCCTCCTCTATGACGACAGCAGCATCTCCACCTTTAACCTAAACACGGTCAGTGTAACGGCAGTGAAGGTTTAGCACACTAACCTGTGTGTGCTATTTGATGTCTTTACTGTGTGTTGTTCTTACTAGATATTCATCCAATTTCCCTTTCTCCCCCCTCCCCCAGTTGCCTGGCCTACTAGAACTGGTGGTTGAGTATTTCCGACGCTGCCTCATTGAAATCTTTGGCATTCTGCGGGAGTATGAAGTGGGAGACCAAGGGCAGAGGACGCTGTTGGAACCCGATGCCTTCACCCAAGACTGGGACAGCGCCGATGAAGAAGAACCACAGGTTGAGCACATGGAGGAGGAGGAGGAGGAAGATGAGGAGGAGGAGGAGGATGAGCAGCAGCCGGAAGAAACCTCAGAGGGGCAGGTCCGTGTGAAGGATGAGCAGGAGGAACGGGAGCAATGCTCTGGGTCTCAGAAAGACGAGAAGGCAGAAGAGGTGGAGAGGAAGGGGAAGGTGTCCTCATCCGAGCCAAGTGCATCGCAGTCGCTGCCCACCCACGAAAGGCCAAAACAAGCCAGCAAGTTTGACAAGCTTCCTCTCAAAGTGGTACGAAAGAGAGACCCGTTTGCGGCTAACCGCGCCGGCATCCACGGCAAAGTGCAGGCGTTTGACAGCGGGCTCCTTCATTGGAGTGCCGGCGGAGGAGATTCGACAGAACACATACAGACCCACTTTGAGCCGCGCCGCGTCTTCTTGGAACCCCGAGAACGAATACCGGTCCTCCCGATTGCTTCCAAGAGAAAAGTCCCCCATGGGAACGTGGAAGAGAACACGTCTACAACCGAGGAGGAGAACGGGAAGCGCGAAGAAGAGGAGAGGCCGAAACCGACATCTGCCTCAGAGAAAGAGCCGACGTCAGAGGAGACCAGCCTCGCGGTCGCCGGCGACGAGAAGACTGCCGACGAAGAGACGAAGACGCCGGAGGACGAGGATTCGAACGATCCCCCGGAGAGTAACGGCCCCATCCTGCCCTCCGACGGCGCGCTTCAGCCGAGTGGCCAGCGTTCCGCCACCATCCTGGAGGATGAGCCGCACAGTAAGGACGAGGGGCCGCTCGTCACGCTGGCCCACTGGCAGGACTCCCTCGCCCGGCGCTGCGTCTGCGTCTCCAACATCGTCCGCAGCCTGTCTTTTGTTCCCGGGAACGACCACGAGATGTCCAAGCACCCGGGGCTGCTGCTGCTGCTGGGACGCCTGATCCTGCTGCACCACAAGCACCCCGAGCGCAAGCAGGCTCCTCTCACCTACGAGAAGGACGAGGAGACCGACGAGGGGATGGGCCAGAGGGACGAGTGGTGGTGGGACTGCTTGGAGCTCCTGAGGGAGAACACGCTGGTCACTCTGGCCAACATCTCAGGCCAGCTGGACCTCTCCATTTATCCTGAGAGCATCTGTCTGCCTCTGTTGGACGGCCTTCTCCACTGGGCCGTCTGCCCCTCAGCTGAGGCCCAGGACCCCTTCCCCACCCTGGGTCCCCACAGTGCTTTATCGCCTCAGAGACTGGTCCTGGAGACACTTAGCAAGCTGAGCATCCAAGATAACAACGTGGACCTGATCCTGGCCACGCCGCCCTTCGGCCGATTAGAAAAGCTCTACGGGACCCTGGTGCGGCTGATCGGGGACAGGAAGGTTGCTGTCTGCAGGGAGATGGCGGTGGTCCTTCTGGCCAACTTGGCCCAGGGTGATGGCTTGGCAGCCCGCGCCATCGCCGTACAGAAGGGCAGTGTCGGCAACTTGCTGGGCTTCTTGGAGGACAGTCTGGCAGCCACACAGCTTCAGCAGAGCCAGAGCTCTCTGTTGCACCTACAGGGGATGCACTTCGAGCCCACAAGCCCGGACATGATGCGGCGAGCGGCCCGGGCTCTGCACGCCTTAGCCAAGGTGGAGGAGAACCACTCGGAATTCACACTATACGAGTCTCGGCTCCTCGACCTCTCTGTCTCTCCCCTAATGAACTCGCTGGTGTCCCATGTCATCTGTGACGTACTCTTTCTGATTGGCCAGTCATGACAGCTGTAGGGAGCTGTGGCTCCACCTCCTTGGGGTTCTCTCCCTGTCCTGGGCGGGGGGGGGGGGGGGGGGGGGGGGGGGGGGGGCGGGGGGGGGGGGCGGGGCGGGGCGCG
>JAOEHI010000008.1:1683987-1697741 GCA_025447815.1 Percopsis transmontana | reverse complement strand
TGCTTTTTTTCTCCTCGGCCCCCCCCCCCCCCCCCCCCCCCCCCCCACATAACCTGGCTTGTATGTGTAAAGGGGCAAGGAAAGCTCAAGAATTGACTGTTTTTAATTTATGCAAACCCATCAGATTCCATTCTTTGAGCCCGCCCCCATCCCCCCCACCCCACCCCAAGGCCGTCCTCGCTTAAGGAGGGATATTGCCGAGCTACAGTGGATTACAGACCAGAGTGGCGCCCACTCATTGACACTACTTGTTACGTGAATGCCAACTAGATGACACGGAGCAGAACACGAAGGTCGTGAGACTGCTCTGCACTTAGGGGAAAGTACTTTTTAATAAAGATAAATAAATGAATAAATAAATAGCTGAAAAACAAAAACTGTAACCAAAGTTGCTGTCTCGTTTACAGTGAGTTTGGGAGACACAGTGTACCGTTGCTCTCTCCTTGAGGGCACAATGAGTCTGTAACTGGTTGATGTTCTGAGGTGAAGCACACTGACAAGTGGCCTACTGGTTATATTTGCTGTAATTGGATTCTCGCCAGTCAGCCTGACGGTAGACAACCTGCTGTCAATAGACACCTTCACCGGGGAGGCCTGTGCAGTGTGCAGTAGATTGTAGGACATTTTCTGTACCGTACTGCTCTTGAGTGTAAACATTCTGTAAACACGTTTCACACAGAGAAGCTGACACAGTGCGGCTTATCTAGAGTTTTGAGGTCATTTTAGTTTGATGTTAAAGAAATGGCTTTCTTCCCCAAAGTATCGAACCTACAACACCCTTACCTCCTCTCTTTATCCCTTGATTGTATGAATACCCTTATGGAAAGAAATCATCTCTTAGGACTGGTTTTCAACTTCAAATACAGCTTTGCTGTGGTGTATATATGATGTTGTACATTACACGTCCTTTCTCGGTGTCTGTCCCTCTGTCTGTGTCACTATTCTCACACTTATTACTGGTGAGGGATGGAGGCTGATGCGTGATAGCTGACCTCCAGTCCCAGCTAATTGACTCTCCTCCGGTCTTTCCACAGCTCTGTAGTACGGCAGACACGGCTAAAACCTGTTAACTCCTGGTACAACAAAATAAACTCTAGATGAAGTACACCATTTGACAATTTTTCTCCAGTAATATGGATTCTGCATATTTGTATTTCAGACTATGTAGCTAAGACATCATGTAAATTCCTCCCTTTTCCTTTTTTGGCTCAATGAATATCATTTATTCAGTATGAAATCTTTATACTATATGTTCCACGTGGTAAGAATAAATGTACATTAAATCTTGGTAAGCTGTTTAATGGTTTTGTTCCTCTGGACCATTTATGTCTTAATGTTTATTGTAAAATATCAGCTTGGCATTTGAGAAACGTATTAGATTAAAAGACCATTCCTAACCTAGGACAGTCTAGACTAAAATGGATTACTTTTTTGTTGATAAAGTTTATTATTCTAACTAGTTCAGCAAGCAATTAAATGTAGTTTACAACACACAGCTGAACACAGTATTTAAATGAATACCCACGCTCGGGGTTCAACACTTGAAGACATGTAAAACACATCAACATTTCCAGAAATGTCAGTATTTTGCTAGTACAAGCAGTTTATCCATTAACCAAATATGCATAGTTGGTATTCTCCCAGCGTATACAAGATGTAAGGGGCACATCCGGATGAAGCAAACCTATGATCTCTGTAAAGTATAAATGTAAAATTCTAACATAAATCTTAAAAAAAAGAGTGCGCGCATACGCGAGTTGAAAATATGGTGGAGAAAGCTGTACGGGTATGTCTCGAGTTGCTGGCTTTTACTTTGAAGTATAATTTTAGCCCTGACCCGGAAGTGGAAATTAACCAATCGAATCACCCCATTCTGCCGCTGCATCAGAATCAGGATGTAAGAATAGATTCCAGATCAAATAAATCAAATGATTTAAACCTAGCTAAAATGAATTTAATAGTAAGCATCTCCCATATTAAGTTAGATAAAGGCAGCCCTGTTCTTATACACTGTTTGTTTAAAAGATGACTGGACTACTCTCCTCGGGACGATCTTCTCTTCTGTGTTGTTAGTACGATGAAAATCATTACGAGCCCTTTATTGAGACCATACTGCAGCTTTTCAAACCACTGACCATGGATGTTCGAGCAGTTCTTAAATTCGCTATTATTACCAGATGCCTGTCACTATTATTACAGGTCAGTTTGGGTAATTAGGTTAACCTGGGCGGAATTTATTTCAACTTGCATGTAGAATGTTAACCTAGATTTTCTAGAGACGTTGAATCATTGTAGTTGTTAATGTTTAGTGGGTAACTGCACAAGGAAAGACATTTGGGAGGATTTGCGAAATTATGTAGTGAAGGCAGTGTGTTTAATACCGTATTGCAATTATGTAACTGCTTCATATTACACCTGCTATCTTTTAGGCTGTCTTGAATGCTGCCATCCCGGACCACGAAGCTGACGCGTTCAGCCCTCCGCGGATAGAGGAACCGCTATACTGGGACTCTGTAGTGGAGTGGCTTCTAGGGGGCCTCTCTCGTTGGGATGCTGAACATTTCCTCTTCATTGCCGAGAGAGGGTACCTGTACGAGCATAACTTTGCTTTCTTCCCCCTGCTCCCTGTCATTCTTCGAGGCCTGGCGGAGACACTGCTGTGCCCCCTTAGCAGCTGGCTCACAGTGCGGGGACGCTTGCTGCTGGCTGTTGTGCTGGGGAACAGCGCCCTCTTCCTGCTAAGTACTGTAGCCTTGTACGCACTGAGCAGACTAGTTCTGCAGGACAGACGCCTTGCGCTGCTCTCTAGCCTCCTCTACTGCCTCACTCCCGCTAATGTTTTTATGACTGCTGGATATTCTGAGAGTTTGTTTGCAGCCCTCACGTTTGGTGGTCTATTTCTCCTGGAGAAAGGGTTCACTTTCAGAGCCTGCCTTGCTCTCGGCATAGCAACTGCAACACGATCTAATGGACTTGTAAATATAGGATTCCTACTGTATCTGCCATCCCTACATGCTCTGTCACAAATTCGTATTTATCGTACATCTACAAAAGGTCACAGCAAACTCTTCTGCTATATTTGGGTTATCGTTCGTCTCCTTTTTACCTCTATATTAGGAACTGCAATAATTGCCCTTCCCTTTTGTGCTTTCCAGTACTATGGGTATAGGACGTTTTGTACACCATCTACCTCTTTGGCGCAAATCCCTCCTGCTCTTTTGTCATTGGCTGAACGGAAGGGCTACAGGATTCCAGATGAAAATGGTCCCCCGCCCCTCTGGTGCATGAGACCCCTCCCAATGCTGTATTCTCATATCCAAGATGTTTATTGGGATGTGGGCTTCCTGCGCTACTTTGAGTTGAAACAAATACCTAACTTCCTTTTGGCACTGCCTATGGCCACCTTGGGTATTATCGCAGCTTATGCATATTATCAAGCTAACCCAGACATGTGTTTGAGACTCGGACTCTGGGAGACGGGTACAAATAAACGTCTGGAGAAACCCACCCCTGGGTTTTACAGCCCCAGAGTGTTTGTGTATATTGTACATTCCACAGTACTGCTAGGATTTGGAATATTGTGCATGCATGTGCAGGTAAGAAAATGCTTCCATGCTTTATGGAAAGTTGTGTTAATACAAGCTATTGAATGTTGGTTGGAAACCATGTAATTACCACTCCTTTCTACTTTACTTCTGTTTTCAGGTTCTGACTAGATTTATGGCCTCCTCCTCTCCTGTACCTTTCTGGATCAGTGCACATCTACTCTTACTCAATGAACCACTTCTTCATCGAAGGAAAACATCTACACCTAACGTGCAACTAGGAATGCAAAACTACGCCAGAAATGGATGCAAACACACTCCCTATAACCCTATCACTGCTCTGCTGCCACACTGGAGGACCTGTTCCTCCACTACCCAGTGCATATTGGGATACTTTATCTCCTACTGGCTGCTAGGCCTTGCATTGCATTGTAACTTCTTGCCCTGGACGTAGTTTTATACGTTCCCTTTAGCTCTGGATGCAATACCTTCATTTTGGGGACTAGGTGGCCTCTTGAAGTCGACATCATTAGAAATAAAGCCAAATATATGTTTTAACAATATTTTATTTTTGGGGGAAATCGTTTTTAATATTTGGAAACGTCACTGGCAAATGCAACATTTTCAATAAAAGCCATATAGACATTATGTTGCCAAGAAGACTAAAATAATATTTAAATATAAATATCGAATTACTGTCCAGTTTCACTTAAAAAGTTAAATAGATCTAGTTATCACCATCTAAATACGTAAAATATAACATTTTAGCTAAAGCATCTAGTCGTGTATTTTTACACAAATAGTTTGGGGTAGGATTTGTTATATTTTATGTTCAAATACTGATTATTTACGGTGTTGTAAATAAAGCACATAAGGGTCGATCACGAGTGCGCTAGCATTACAAATACAAATATTCTCAATTGAGAATGAAACGGACATATCTGAAATTTGCCATTTTTTATTTTAGTCTTGAGAAAAAGGTGCACTGAATATACTTTTATTTAAGAAGATCTTTTTGCTGTAACATTTAAATCATGACAAAGACTGCACTGCATGGTTGAAATTATGAATTTAAGTGATTATTTAAGTGACTTTCAATGTGACTAAATAAAAATGGAATATGGGATTCTGTGGATGTATCATGGTCTCTAATCTGTTATATGTAATACAGTATTAATCAAATTCCAGAATTGCTTACTTTTATAAAGGTGTAAGGAGTCCATAGCTCTTTACCAAACTTGTAAGAATTCTTATCCCTCGACCAAGGGTGGCTGTAACATATACAAGACACTATTGTAGAGGCATTTCCCTATCTAATGGAATAATTTGTTCTAGTGAGCAGGACAGAAAAAAGGCAACTTTGTTATATTTTATTTACTACATATTACCTTGCTGTTACATATAGATAGAAAAAAGACACTATAGGGTGTTGTCTTGTCTTACATATGCTACCTCTTGTTTTGTTTGACTGTGTACAAGCCAAAGACTGTATAAATAAGGTACAAGCAGAAGTTTATTGCGATGGTGTCATCAACCAGCTCATGACGTTGATTGGCTGAATGTAGAAAAAAACTGACTGGCTGACGCTGTGAGACGTTTGTTAGTTAGCTGGGGACAAGCTAGGCAAACAGTTTGTGTTTTATAAAGGACAACGTTGTAAGCTTATTTCCAATGGTTATGAATCGGACAGGAACTACCAAAGATGGTAATTAGCCGAATTTCAATTGAAGGACTAACTTGTCATGTAGGGTTGGACGCCGAAGTGTGCCGATGTTCGCTTGTTAGCTAACGTTAGCTTTCAGGATGGAAACATTGAAGCTATGCTAACAGGCTACTCAACTATTATGCCATTCAATTAATGAATTGTGAAGCAGTGACGCGTGGGTATTGCGTACAGTGCCTTTAGTTCCTTTATATTAACGGTGTCGACATAGTTTACATGATGAAGAATTGTGAGTACCAGCAGATCGACCCAGGGGCATTGTCGGCATCACCCGCGTCAGCTCAATCCTGCACCGAGAAGAGCGAGCAGCAGCTCCGAAGGAAATGGGAAGTATTCCCAGGGAAGAACAGATTTTTTTGCGATGGAAGAATAATTCTTGCTAGACAGAGTGGCGTCCTTCCTCTAACCCTGGGCCTTATTGTTGTCACCTGTGGCCTTTTCTTTGCATTCGAGTGAGTACACTTATCCTGTCTGTTTTCCATCAAATACACACACCAACTAGACATTTCTAAATGTAAATCAAATAATAAATAAGTGTGTGTGTGTGTGTGTGTGTGTGTGTGTGTGTGTGTGTGGAGTGTGGTGCATCTTCTAAGCACAATCCTAAAACGAGTCAAATTGAAACGATTACAAATATATTTTATGTTTTCCTGCAGCTGCCCATTTCTGGTGGAGCATTTGACTGTCTTCATACCTTTGATCGGTGGGGTGCTTTTTGTGTTTGTGGTTATTTCACTGCTGCACACCAGCTTTACAGACCCAGGCATCTTACCCAGGGCCACACCAGATGAAGCTGCAGATATAGAAAGGCAGATAGGTAAGGCCAGCTTCGGAGATCACCCACTGGTGGGGCAGATGGGGTCAGGGAGCTTTGCCATATGCTGTGGGCTCTTTGAGGGAGGTCCCTTCTCATACAGCTCCAGACCAGTTGGCTGCCCTAAACAGATTACGGTCTGTCAGTGTTTAGAAGATGTTTGGCTGGACAGTACAGTTTCAGCACAATTCATAAATGTTATTATTTTAATTGGTTCCTGTTTTAATGTGTTGTCAACTCCTCCCTACTTACTGGCTAATTTAAGATACCTCAGGATCATCTACATACCGGCCTCCTCCGCGGACTAAGGAGGTCCTCATCAACCACCAGGTGGTGAAGCTTAAATACTGCTTCACCTGCAAGATGTTCCGCCCTCCTCGGACCTCCCACTGTAGCCTGTGTGACAACTGTGTGGGTAAGAAGGCCGGCCTCGCACTGACTGTGTAAACTGTGTTTTACCACCATTTTGCTCAGATCTACATGAGCTCTCATACCATGGCCTTGTATGGCTTAGCTGTATACACCCTTTCAAATATATTTCCAGACAACCTATTGGCTTTCTATGTCATCTATATTTGTCTTATAAATGACCTAATATTATATGTATTACATATATTGCTTTTATCTTTCACTTGCTGGTTTTAACCTCAAAACCCTACTATCCCAATCCTATCCTAATCATGAATGAAAAAATACCAAACATATGAGTGATATACCTACTATTAACCTTCAGCAAGTCCCCATAGTGTGAGTGGGCTATATGATTATAGGTCATTTACTCAATGTGATGTGATGTAAACTAATCTTTATGAGTATTTCCCCACCTTTTTGAGAACATTCCTTTGCACATACTGCAGTGAGTGTAATATTGCGCTCTGTTTTATCTTGTTTCTTCAGAACGGTTTGACCACCATTGCCCCTGGGTTGGAAATTGTGTGGGAAAGCGTAATTACAGATTTTTCTACAGCTTTATCCTCTCTCTGTCTTTTCTGACGTCTTTCATATTTGGCTGTGTAATCGCACACCTCATTCTACGTAAGTATTGAACTGAATGCCTTTCTACGTTTAATGACTCAACTAAATCTATTCCAAGAGCTGTTTTGACAGCTGTGGTGGTGGTTATTTCAATATTTAATTTTTTTATATTTTGCTGACTTGTTTCTTTAGGGTCCCAAGCAGGGAAGGGTCCTGTCCAGGCCATTCAGGAGAGCCCTGCCAGATATCCTTTTATGTACGCATCCTTTTATGTACGTAACATTATCGTGTAGGTTATCTAGATAAACTAGATAGTTGTTGGGCCTGTGCCCTGAGATGATGGTAGCTACTTTGTTGACAAGGCATTTCCTGATGTTCCTTAGCCTAAGCCTGCACTTATAGGATTAAGTGAAGAACTCGCACAGTTATCTTATAGCATGGGTTACGTCTGCTTTCAGGCAGATGGCTCAATGGTGTGTGATTTGCTGTCTCATGTTCCAGGCAAACTGTTTATTTTTGTGGGTAATGTATGACTATTTGAAGTTATTCTCAATTGGTGTTCTCAGTGGTTATGAATTGGCCTATTTTATTTTATTTTATTTATAAATGCCAACTTGCTGCCCCAGTCATCTGTAATTTTGCTATTTTATGTTGTTTTACCTTGACTGGTTTTCGTGTACTTTGGTGGAGTTGGTTATTTGTTTCTTCTCCATTTGGTCGATCCTTGGTCTCTCAGGCTTCCACACATACCTAGTAGCCTCCAACCTCACAACAAATGAAGATGTAAGTATTTGTGCATGTATATTACTTGTAATTATGCTGATTAACAATTTTCTGTAAAACATTCTCCATTGAAGGCTAGTCGCCTAGTTAAACAATTTCTGTGTTTTGTGAACAGATAAAGGGCTCCTGGTCAAGTAAACGAGGTGCGGAGGACAGTGGGAATCCCTACAGCTACAACAGTATCTTCACTAACTGCTGTGCTACGTTGTGCGGCCCTATGCCTCCCAGGTCAGTTAAAATGTCTAGAATCCACTTTCCAGTCATGGCAGCAATTGAAGACCCCAAATGGTTCTCAATCAGGGAGGGTGTAAGATAATTATCAGGGTGGGCCACAAGAGGATAATCATATTTTGTACATCTTTTTCTGTTTTTCAGCGTTGTTTATGGTGCTTTAAATGTTGATATGATTTATTATTTATTAGACCCATGTGACTACAGTTACCTTCACTCAGCTATCAACCACTCTTTTGCTCACCACGATCCCAACATTTTAGAATCACTGACCTAGACTAGAACTGTTTAGAAATGTTTTTTATTTTGCTCTGTACCAGACTGTTTCAAGAATATACATTGTTTTTGTTTTGTTCCAGTCTGATTGACAGACGAGGTTTCTTGCCTCCGGACGAGGCCCCGCCCCTTGTTTCTGTCTTGGAGATAGAGTTGCCGCCTTTCGCAGCCAAGAACGATACACACATGGTAGGATGAACCACCTTTGTGGTCCTTTCCAAGTGTCCTGATATCCCTCCTCAACCCGTGTGCCTTTCTCGTTCAGTGTCACTATTCTATTACAACCCCTAAGCCACCCAGTTATAGTACGGTTTGCTATATAAAGGGATACTGTGAAAGGTTTTTATACTATACACTACTGCTGATATTAAGTCATTGATATTTATCTGTAAATATATCATTTGTAATTTGTCTTGTTCACCTTTTTTCGAGAATTGCTGTTTAGCTAGGTTACCTCCTAAAGTTTTGTGTGTGTGTGTGTGTGGGGGGGGGGGTTAAGGGTTGTATGCACACAATTTGTGTTTTGTGTTTCCTATTAGACATACTTTTGAGCTATTCACACTCACACACACACACACACATTGTTATATGCCTTAAAGTTGCTGTAGGTAGGATTGTAGAGATATAAATTTAGTGTATTTGTTAGAAATGCCATAGACATTCGTCACCTATCAGTGAGTGAAATGCCCTGTGAAATTATCAGCTCCGGTTGATAGACCCTGTCGCCTGAAAGAATTCGGACCAATCGGGGCCTCTTTTCCCTGATTGGTCCAGCAAATCTACCTTGCCTCAATGAATGCGCGCACACACCTACAGCAGGTTTGTCAATGGCGCTCCAGAGGGAGGGACCGGAGGAGGGGCTGGGTTTTTTGGTCGTGCTCTCTCTTTCGTTCTTTTTTAGCTAGCTCTCATTGCAAATCTCAAATCCTACCTACAGCAGCTTTAAATGTGCAAAAAACACTCTCTATTTGGTACCCCTTTTAATGGAATTACTTAAGTGTTATTTTATGATTTTGAATAAACATTTTGTTTTTAATTTTGTACTGATTGCTTTAAATATAATACCTCCTATTCACCTTTTCAAGTCTTGAAATTTGGTATGTTTCCTGAGGCCAGTCTTTTTATTAGGTGTAGAATAAATAATTGGCATTGGTGTAGTGAATGTAAGGAATGGTTGTTGGGAATATTTGTACTCTCCCTATAGCTATACCTCTAGCTTTATGGTTTAACCTCCAGTGTTGTGCTATATCCCTACCCCTCTGCCAGGAGGACAACTGTCAGGACTTTGCTTTGTCCTGCACAGCCTGAAGGGCACAGCTGCATGTAGACGGTTGATGGTAAGAGTAGGGCTTAATGGCGGACCAAGCTTGACATCTATCCACTTGCCTTTGATTTCATCCACACTCTTGTTGAATGCTATATCTCTTTTGGATTTGATCATCCTCCATTATTTTATTTGAGCATTTTATTTCCGTCACACTGTAAACCCAAAGGCAGTGTGGCAAGACGCTGTGTGCCTTGAATGCTGACTGTGCATGCGTTGCGTCATTCATTACTTTTTCAGTCTTCCTCTCATTAACCTTTACTCATTCGGCACCCGATGGCACACTTTTCCTTTCTGCAGTTGGATGAGGTGGTTGTAAGGGGTAAGGAGATAGCGTGTACACACACAACCCAACACTGTCACCCGTCTCCTATTATTCCCGTCACACCCAGGATAAACGCACTGTAGAACCAGCCACTTGCTGTCTTTTTCTGTGTCTCCTGCTGCATTGGTTTAACTGTACTGCCTCTACTTTACTCACTTTCCTCATGCTGCCGCATAATAACCCATGGACATGCTGTTTTCACTGTGCAGGATGCCGCCTCAAACTAATTATTATTATTAGTTTTTGTAGCGTTTCAGAACTTTCTTAATACATTGCTGTTACATTTCTCATTGTATCCTCGTGGTCGGGCATATTTAATATTGTAAATTCTGCTTCAATTAATTTTTTTCTTCCTCTTTCTGTGTTGTATCCTAGATTTACGCCTACTGTCTGTGCTATTGCTTGACCTTCTCTCTTTCCATCTTTACACAGTGCACTCAGAGCACCAAGGACCTTCTGGAAAGGGTGGTCCACTTTGGTGTCACAAATGCCCTGTGCCTCCCCGGCACTCCAAAGACTACTCCCCTGGGCCAGGAGGTTTCTAGCTCCTCAGCCCCCTCCCCAGAGCTTCCGCCCACCAGCTGCTCCAAACACCAGCCTATGGCTGGCCCCTGCACCTCCTTCGTCAGGAGCAGTAAGCGGACCTCGCTGACCTCCACCAACCCAGCTTTCCGCCTGGCATCGCCCTCCCCTGTCCTCGGCCGTGCCACCCTGGTTCTGGGGGATGCGTCCGATATCCGCTTCATCCCGCTGCCGAGTGAACTGGTTAGTCACCTGGAAATAGACTGAAACACATAACCCCCCCCTGTTCCCACACACACAATCCTCAGCTCAGAAATGCTAAATGCTGCTAAATCACACACTTCTCACAATCACTGGAAGGGCAATGTATTCGGCTCCGATAAAATTCCTTGAGTGTGCTGTTTTTTTTTTGTTTTTGTTTTTGTCCTGTATCTCAGATGTCTGTCTGTTGACAATAGCTGGTTTATAATTTATTCAAGTTAAATGCTATATTTGTGTCAGTTAGGAGGTTGGTAGGTAGGTAGGTTAAATGCTAACTCTACTGACAAACACATTCAAATATTATTTTTTTTTAACCCCTCACCTTTTTTTTAGAGAACATGCCAGAACATGCCTCCACACCGTCCAATGAACCTCAAGCCAGGTGTCTTGTAGTAGGTGTCCTGCTAGCATCCTTGCTTGCATATTAAAAGTCATATCTGCCTTTGAATACAGCGTTTAGCTCTGTTCTATTTTCTTATTCAAACTACTGAACCATATTACATGGTGTCGTCTGGATAGTGAGCCATGTCACGATTGTCATCTCAGTAACGACCTCTCAGTTATCCTATCCTGAGGATTCAGATCGTCCCGTCATGGTTTGTGTTTCACGTGTGCTGTTTTGCACCGTCGAAATGAATGGGCAATGCTAGCTTTCTCAGTTTTTAGCTACTTTTGTTTTTATTAGATGCTGTTTTTGAATGGATAGATTTATCGCACGACCTGTGTTAAATGTATAGCACATTGAACAAAAGTTTAATTTTAATTTATTAATCTCTTTTAAACATTTAAACTTTGTTTTCATTTCACTTGTGAAAAGGGTTACCTAACTCAGTATTTTCTTTTTCTACTATGGTTAGCTAGCCTATTTAAAAAAAAAAAAAAAAAAAAAAAATTTTAAATCCCCTTTCCAATGTTCATGTTTGTACATTGCCTCTGTGTATTGGTGCAGAAGGACTAGTCTAGATTTGGCCTGTGGACTGTTACGTGATGTTTAAAATAAGGTTCTAAAATGTTAGATGACACCTCTTGCAGGCAGGACAAGTTGTCATGGCCTGCCTGGTATTTGACCCCGTAGGCGTAAATTGTGGAGTATGCGCCGTCATCTAAGTGGAGTTAATCTTGTGAGCCACAAGAGGGCGTTACTTGCCATGGTATTAAAATGAGGGCCATATTGTAGGATACACTAAATTCTAGTGAAAGGAAAAGATGTTGGACAGTTCACAAAACTTTGATTTGAACTGAACTATTGGCTAGTTTCAGAGTTTGTGAAGAAAAATGTTGTGCTAGCCAATTCACAATGTTAGTCATTTATTAATCTGCATATGTTCAGGCAAATGTATTTGGTCACGTTGTTCAAATGTGTTGATACAAGCAGTGCTTGTATAAGCAATTTTCTTTTTGTATTTTCTAGACGGTAATGGGTTTTCTAGACTGTAATGGATATCAAACAGTGGAACTGTACTATTTACTCAATAAAAATGATCGGCCTTCTCATCTTGTACCGATTTATATCTGCTGTCGAATTTTCCATTTCAGTTGGTGGATCGTTTCAAGTTACCACAAATCCCTGTGACCAGCTAGAACAACCCGCACTGAACTTGAATTAAATAGTTCACCACTCCTTTATAAATCATCAGTTTTGTGACTTATGCAGCTCATATATTTAAACAATTGACAGGCTTGCTGACCACATGTGGTCACAAGGCCAAAAAGCCAGTGTAAAAAAAAAAAAAAGTCTGTGAAGAGACTACATAGCACAAATTCTGTATGGGTCACAGATGAGAATGCAAACTGATAGCGGTGTGTAGGCTACAGACCATAATGTATAGGCGGTTGTGTAATGATACTCACTGATTCTTTAAGGGGAACAAGGGTAAAGAGAAGTCTGCTTACCACACATCCCAATGGGCACATGTTGTCTCAATACCTCTTGGTACTCCCACTCCAAGGTAAAGTCTATGTAAAGTCATGGTGGGAGTGGATTGAAGTTTTAGTGTGTGTGCTACTGTGATATTTTGAAACATCCCATTTTTTTGAAGAATTGTGCGCCTAATATTTCAGCAGAGTTAACAATTTGCCTCCAATCACCATGAAACCTCTTGGTTCACAGGAACATCTTTAGGCAAACGTCATACAGCTGTTCAAATGCTGATTTGAGGAACTTGATTGGCTAAAGTTAATGTTGCTACATGCATGCACATGCACACAACCCATGCAGTCTGTCTTACTGGGACCTGTCTACACCCCTCTGCCCCCTCTTGCCAATAAATATGCAGTCTGCTCTGCTCTGTATGTTGTAAAATTGAATAATTGGAATGGAGTATTCCAGATTGTGACGCTATTTATACAGCATCACTGATAAATATATAATCACCATTCATTTTATAAAGTTTTTTTTTTTCTTTTCTTGAAATTAATGAAAATGATAACTGAAAAATTTTTAGACCAAAAGTCAGTGAAAGCTTCTAGAATTTAAATATTGTTAAGGCTCTCCATTATTTTCTCAAGCATTTATGTGGTTCTCTTTTGAACCAGTAATAACATGATTCCTATAAAATGTCTGTAATGCCAAAGTAAACATGTAAAAGTGTTTTTTTTTTTTTTTTAAAGTCAGGGTTATCATTTGATCACAGTAGTGAACGGGAGAGGAGAAAAAAAAAAGATAATTTGAATTAATCTAGAAAACAAATATGCTTTTCCATGCATATCTCTTTGCTTGCTCAGATATGCACTTCGATCTTATTTTGACTTCGGTTGAGTTCCGTTTTAACAAAACTTGTCAGATCTCATTAGACATTTTCAAATTCTCAGTATAGATGTATGTATTTTCCGATCTGACGTCAACATACTTCCTGTTTATTGTAACTTATTGAATATCCAATTCTAACATTTACAGCATTTAGCAGACGCTTTTTATCCAAAGCGACTTACAATTACATTGTTCTATTACATGGAGCAGATAGGGGTTAGGCATC